>LQRL01037577.1:0-15040 GCA_001703475.1 Hydroides elegans
CAGACGGACAGACGGACGGACGGACAGACGGACAGACGGACGGACGGACGGACACCCCAACTCTATAGGCCCCCAACTTTGGGGTTGGGGCCTAACAAATCTTAAATATTTAAGATTTACCTAAGGCTGTGAGATCAAGTGTTGATAAGCATCGCGCAAGTTGAGTTTGAGAAATTTGTGAGGCGTCTATATGCTTTTTTCGTCCCAGTATATTGATGATTCGCGACATATTTCAATATTTGTCAAATACTGAAATCATAAACGATTTAGTGATATTGTTTTTTGAAAACTTGAGTTATGAACTATTGGTGACTGGTTAATTCGCGTTTTGTCAATTTTTCATTTTGGTCAATTTGCGACAGTCATTTTCGGTTAATCCGCAAGTTTTTTTTTTTCAACTAAGCCTTGTTATCAGAAGGCATCTCTATTGTTGATAAATTTGAAATGATTGTTTAGCATAGTCTGGAATCGCAACTTGGTGTGGATGAGCTCTAAATAGACCTTTTCGTAACCGTGTCACTGTGTGTACTCGTATACGAGATATGAGTAGTTAAACGAAGTGGAACAAGTTTAACCTGATAATAATACGGTCGCATTTGTGCACAGTGTGTATACATACATGTATGTTTGATTAAAAATCTATTTTCTTTATGTATATATTAACCTTGATTGTAAAATCAAAACCAGATTTACTCATCCGTGACCGTCCAGATGTTAAAATGAATTTGAAGTCTCGCAGCTCTCCATGATTCTGAAATTCGTCGAGGGATTTATTTGAAACTAGTTGTATGATTGGTGTGTAAAAATATGCGTACAACAGTATATATTTGTATAAAATAAGAGTTTTAAAATCAAAAGAACTTGTTTGTTTTGTTAAAATCATGTGACTGTTTTTATGCGATAAAAATATTTGACCGGTTAATTGTTGTTAACTACCACTCTACTGGTGTTTTCTGATTAACTTTCATCGAAAACTGCTCTCAATATCTCTAATTTTTAAAGTATAAATCCTTAAAATCAATTTATATTGAATATAGAACGAAATCCAAATTTTTACCCAGAATTACCTCTTTTTTGTAAAAAAAAAAAAAGGTTCAGACTTTCTCGGCTTTCTCTGATTTGACTTACTTGACTTAGATGCTCAGGACTCTTCGTCCCCTCGCTCTCTCCAGACGGCTGACTGTACGCCAATCACCACGGTTCGATGCTCTGCGCTCTGCGGTCGCAATAGGGAGCCATGTGTCTTCTCGCACCTGAGTAATCCATTTCTTGGGTGGCCTGCCTCGCGGTCTTGGATTTGAGAAATCTTCTCGGTAGGCTTTGGCGACATAGCTTTCAGGGGGGCGTCTTGTGACATGGCCAAACCATCTCAGCCGTTTTTGCTTTACCACTTCAGTGATTGTGTTTTTCATCTGAAGGGTTTTGCGGATGTGCTCGTTTCTCAGCCTTTCTCTGCGCGTCACCCCTAGGATGGCTCTTAGGCAGCGCATTTCGAACACCTCGAGTCTGCGCGTTTCGCTCGATCTGAGGGTCCATGTTTCGGATGCGTATGTCGCTATGGGCACTATTAGGGCACTGTATAGGCGTATCTTTAGGGCATTGCTTCTTTTTCCAAATGGCCTCTCTCAGTCGGCCAAATGCCGTCGACGCTAGTCCTATACGCCTTATTACATCTTTAGCGCTATTTGGTACTACGCTTCCCAGGAATACTTTTTCGCCATAGGCGCTCGTATTTTCGTTTTCCGATTTTAGCTTTTTTCACATTATCCGAAAAATAGGGCACTTTTGTTCTCAAAATGACTGTTTTTTCTTTCTCCGGAGCAAATTTATCAATCTTTTTAGACAAGATTTCGTTGTATGAGTGAACTATATAATCAACGCTTTCTGTTTTTTCTAGATTTTCAAATTCTTTTTCTATTTCATCACATAATTCTTGAATAGGAATATCCTTGTACTTTCTGTATTTGATTGTTTTTCGTTGCACTTTAGATTCCTTTATCGTCAGTACTGTATTTATAGCAATATGATCAGATAAATACTCAGACCCATAACAAGTTTTTACGAGATTTTCATATTTTCTCGATAAAACAAAGTCTAACGTATGACCTAGTTCGTGCGTTTGAAATTCAACGTGTTGTTGTAAGTTGAATGACTCGATTGATTGCATGAATTGCTTTGTTTCATGATTGTTTTTTTTTCATTCCAGTGTATGTTAAAATCACCCAAAATTATTATCTTCTATTTAGACAGTGCTATTTTTTCAAGAAAGCTATTGAATTAGGTAATGAATCTATTCTTTGAGAGTTTGTTTTCTTTTGAGTGTGGTATCCGGTACACAGTGCATATTATAATTTGTGAATTTTCATGACAAATTTTCACTAACAAGTGTTCAAAAAAATCGTATTCATCTTGGTCTTCAATTTCAATGCATTTTATATTGTTTTGAAAGAGAGCAGCGACGCCGCCTCCCAATTTTCCGTTTTTTCTTGGTTTATTTATACTTTTAAAGTCATTTGGTATTGCTGATTTAAGAATCATTTCATCGCATTAAGGTTTTAACCATGTTTCCGTGAGGAAACAAAGTGAGAGGTCATGATCGGTAATATAGCCTAGAATTGTGTCATGTTTGTTTTTCAATGACCTACAATTTATTGAGGCTATCTTCAAAAAGTCGTTCGAATTTACATGGTCATGTCTATCAATATTCACATTGGTCAGGTTTGATTGCCTGACCCCCTTCGAAGCTATGTTATTTGACCTGAATCGTGGTCTAATTATCGTTTCAATAGGCGAAACAGTGATCAAATTTGAAAAGTTTACACCCTTTTGTTTGGGTTTTGTGTTGCTATCAACGAAATCAAGGTATGTCATGATCGTAGTCAACAAAATCCAATTTATCCTCATAATTGATTTTTAAAACCTTTCAATATGTACTTGACACTTCTCAGGCTTTTAATCACTTTGTACTAGAATAGTTTCTGTACTTGTATTGTTTGAAATAAAACTTGTCGTTATACTGAGTATAATGATGATAAAATAACTTTTTTTAAAAATTCACTTTGTGTGCAATATTCTAAAACTACAGAGTAAGACGAATTGTTTCATATATAAAATATATTTCTCACATACCATATTTACCATATTATAGAGTGAACCCATAAGGATGATTAAGATAATTATGATAATGAATGCACTATGACCAGGAGGTCATTTGTTTTGTTCACTTTCCGGTCATGAGAAAGCTTATCTGAAAACGCGATCAAAATAAACAGTTTAAAGAAGAGACTGGTTCATATAGAAAGATAATTGCACTACGCTAAACAGATTCTTAGAAACTTCACGGACCTACATTTGCAGAATAATTCTACGAACTACTTAAAACAACGAAAAAAAAACAATGCTATTAACAAGCATAAAAAGCAAGTTAGAACAATACAAAAGACGTGTAAAAAAGACTTGTAGTTACAGAATTTCACACATTAACTTGAAACGGAAGTATATCCAATTTCAGCTACAAAACGCCTTGGTCACGTAACTAAGCGGAATCAGTGCGCATAGATATAAAAAGACGTTTAAAAAAATGACATGCACTCTTAACACATATATTTTGCGCGTGAGCGGGGGCTGGTCATAGTAATGAAGCCATAGTAATACATGCGCGATATGTTGTCCTATTCTCACACGCAGGAGGTCCGATTCCTCGTATAACGGAACCTAAACTCATCGTTTTATCAATGAAACTGATACGACACGTACGGACCGAGTGACATACAGGAAACAGGTTAATGAACTAGACGCAACACGGAAAAGAAAAAGGACACAAAAAGGACACGACACAAATATATGTGAACTTTAAAGAGAATAAGAGAAAGTAGGTCTCAAAGGAAACCCACCGATTTCTGAATGAATTTTCAATTTTCAGCAGCGCGCCAAATTGTGGGCGATTGCGAAATATATAGGGGCAAATACAATGCTTATGATGAAACGCAAACATAACCTTTAAAGAACACTCAGCTGTAAACCACAGTGCTTTACAAGCATATACCTACACATGAAAATAGAGCGACAGTCGAAAAAAAATCTGATCAATATACATTGCTCTTCACAAAGTCATTCACAAAATGTTGATGAGGAAATCCCCTCTCGACAAGAATCACTTCGTATGCTGTGAAGCGTTCAGAAAGCATTATTCATGTAATTAACAGATCTCCTATGTACCAGGCTATGCGTCATTTTTAAGTTAAGAATTTGAACTTGGTTGAACTATAAGTATGCTTTTGAAATACATATATATGTAAGTTTTACGTCGATTCATTGCGTTCATATTTGAGACGATATGGCTCAAGATATGTCTGAAGAAGGACGAACTTGTGAATCGGCTTGCGGTCACCGAGTTCAGGATTCATGATCGAACAAAAGCAGATCCAGAAACTGTTGTTTTATTATTAAGAAGTCCCATGTTCCGGAAGGCGTCTACTAGGAATGTGAAAATAAATAATAACTTATTCAATGACAAAACGTAAGTGCAAGGCATTTACAGTTTGCGAATAAAACGGGTTAATACGAACTAAAACAAATCCAGTTGTTTTCTTATAAAGAAGGTAAGTTCAATGACAACACGCAAGTCCATTGCATTCGCCAAAAAAATTATATAAACCCTTAATTATAAATAGGATAACTATTATTGCAAATAAGAAAGCACGCAATTACATTTCTTAACCTAGTTTAGCCCAATATGAACCGAATAGGCCCATAGACAAAAAAGTTACTTTATATTCATAACGTAAACCATATCATATATATTCATTTAAGAAAAAAAATCTTTTGGTTTTCTAATTTCTAATCGGTTTTTTAATATTAACGAACATTTCATTTCATGACGCAGCAGTTTTCACCAGACGTTGCAACAACGACTTTTGCTTCGAATGAAATATTCAAATCAACACAGACACTGGAGTTCACAGTTGAAACGATTTATTGGCGTTTCATTTCATTCCTATTACAAGTCACTATTAAAATAGAGCTGCGATTTTCTTATCAATCACTTGATTTTTCACTTAAATTAATATGTATAGAGTCGCTGGCGGGCTGCCATGTTACTTTAAGAGAACGGCCTGACTTTAACCATTCGCAATTTTACACAAAATGTTAATCTGCCGTTTGTGTATGTATTGAGGTTCTTTTCCTTGCAGGAAACTTAGCCCGAGGGGTTCGGTAAATTAAACACCCATACTCTGCTATTCAGAGCTGTTGACTTAAACTTTGTGGAGCTAGCACATTGGAAGAAATGCTTAGGTCATAGTATTTCGTCCATTCATTGGTAATCTCTTCACGCAAGCGTATAAAGCTTTTCATACGACATTTTCTGGCAACTGAACCCTTTAGATAAAGTTTATCATTTCAATGCCTATTTATGAATTGCATATAAAAAGACTGTGCCATTATACAAAAGGAGTGGTAATTAGATAAGAGAGACTGAGAGACAGACAGAACGAGCCAGGTCTTTGGGAGCGGTGATTTTAATATTGAATTCTTGGCGTTGATAAATCACCCAATATGATGGTTCAATTATATCCAATAATGAGCAGAAAACATACTGTTATCTTGTAAACTAAAGTATGTTTGCTGTCCACCTGTTTTAATCTGATATGAAAATCATAATAATTTCTTTGCGATGGCAGTGTCCGGATTTTACTAATGGCATCCTTGAACCGCCACTCAGGTCAAACATGATAGTTTGTTTTTAAATGGCTAAATATGTCTGCCAATGACAAAACATTTTTAATGATACCTAATTAAAGTAACAAACCCGGATGCGAAAACAGGGGAATCGACGCTCAAACTTATTGTTTATGAACATGTTGTTGAAAAGGTCGCTCGTTATTAGTAGGAGATGTCAAATTTTGAACTAAAACGCATGTGAAAAATATTGAAACATACAGCTGGCCTGTTCAATCGATTTGAAAGGCTTCCATTGTAAGTATTTCTACCTTGCTCCCCCTCTCACACCCCTTTCATTTCAGCAGCCTTGCAGTCACGTCTTTAAAATATCAGCAGGAATCGCGACTTTTTCTCAGGATATTATATTTAAAAACCTCAGAATGTGTCAAAAGCAGCGAAAGGATGGCAAAAAAAAGTTACAAACCGAACCCACAACACCCGCTGTAAACTTGCATCATCACTCACTTCTTTCTGAAGACAGCTTATATAAGTACATACCACGTACTTAAATGATAATATCTTATATTATCAGGCACATTTCCTCATCTTTTTGAGGAATCTTGGGGTCGCGGGTTCGATCCCCGTTAGAGTCTCTAAATATTTTTCGGTTCTCCCCCTTCTCAATTGTTTGAGATGACTCTTGCGAAAGGGCAAGTGACTGCCGTGAAAAGCGCAGCCAGACCGCTTGGAAAGACAAGCAAAAACTTAGGGATCTGGGCAACCAGGCACGTCAGTCATTATATCATGTATATGTGCAGTGTAACCGAAAATTATAAGGAGCCTCTATAGCTCAGTGGTAGAGCAAAAGGACATGTAATCTTGGGGTCGCGGGTTCGATCCCCGTTAGAGTCTCTAAATATTTTTCGGTTGTCCCCCAGCGGGCCTTGTGCTTCGTTTCCAAACCTTATCAGGCACATTTCCTCATCTTTTTGCTACTTTTTAAAGTGTTCCAAAATCGACAATTTTCAACCAAGTGAGATGACACCATGACGAGGCACGACTTTAGGCCCTGGTTTATATGTGTATTAAATTAAAAATCTCTGGCTCAATTCCTTCATACCAAACTCGCGTGCACAAAGTACTTAACATCGGGTGAAAATGTTAAAATCGACAATTTTCAAAGTGTTCCAAAATCGACAATTTTCAACCGATCCAGATAAAACCTTGGCGAGGCACAAATTGAGACCTCGGTTTATGCGAGAATAAAATTTGAAAGGTCTAGCTTAATTGCTTCATACCAAACTCGCGTGCACAAAGTGCTTGGCATCTGAGAATATGTTTTAAATCGACCATTTACAACCGATCGAGACAAAACCTTGACGAGGCACGACTTCAGACCTTGGTTTATACGTGTATTAATTTGAAAGCTCTAGCTCAACTCCTTCATTCCAAACTCGCGTGCACAAAGTTCCCTATATCAAGCGGGACAGACAGACAGACGGACGGACAGACGGACAGACGGACAGACGGACGGACAAGCCCAACCCTATATCCCCTCGTTTTCACGGGGGATAAATAGAAATAATCCCATGGAATATGATACAAAACACCTGTATCATTAAAAACCATACTTATTTATAAATCCGTAAATACATATTCTATAACTTCCTAAGGATATACGTGACGTTTTAATATATATACATATTTACATGTATGTTCCTATAAATATTTGAGCAATATAAAGGAATAAAAGCTATTATCCCTTTACCAAATAACTCATGGCAGTAAAAGACTGAGATTGTCCTTGGTTATAAAATGCAATGTAGAAAAGAGACCCAGTGATACGGTTTGTGCAAATGTAGCATCGAGCTTTTAAAAACATTTCGGCAAGCGCATATAAATGAGGAATCGGGACTACACATATAATTTCAACTCTAACATTATTCAGCCTTTGTCAAAAAAAAGACAGCTAAGTTAAGATAATTTTAGTTAAATTTTGAATCCTATCCTTTAAGAAATATATCATCTATTCGAAAATAATCAGTAATAACAATTACTGATATTACGTATCAGGTTTTTTTTATAAATAACGAGAAAACAAGACTGTCCAAGGATAGTGTGCCACACCTTGAACATTTGTTTTAAAAAATACACCCCCCCCCAAGGAAAACGAAATCTAAGATAGAGGTATACCGATTTTGACTCTTTCTTTAATATTTGAAGTTTAAACAATCACCTTATGAGGAAAAATGTCTGATTTTGTTCATTACTTTCAATGTATTTATACAATAGATTTATAAGGAAATTTCAAAAATAATATAGAATTGAACTGATATAAAAGGAATTTTTTAACATGCAAAAAAAACTGGTTTGTAAATTCACTACAGTAGAACATCGTTAACTCGAGCATAGTTAACTAGAATTTCCAGATTTCGAGGTCTTATAAAGTCTCATCTTATATACATGTATATTAGTTTTCCAAAAAAATGGATAGCTCGAACGATAACAGGAGGTAGTTCTCAAGTCCCGAACACATCGAGGGAACGAGGTTCTACTGTACCCATATTAGATATATGAATATCATTATGAAAATATGATTGTGAGTAAATTTGCTAGTCAAAACTAATGTTCTTCATTAGCCTAAACGAATATTATTTTGATTATGACGTAACAATCACGTATGTAGCATATAAACGACTAGATATTTATAATAAAATAAAAACATATTTTCCAATAAATGGTTTGTAAATTTGTACGTAAGAAATCGCAGGTAGGCCCACAAAGCGTTAAAATGATAAAATAAAAGTAGCCGTAACTTTGCTTATAAATGCAATATATACACATATAAGCAGTTTTTGAAAAACCAAGGACCCCACTAAACGGTCACCAAATTAATTTTAAATCGGCCAACAACTCAGAGAGGAGAAGCGATTATAAAAAAAGGTTAACAAATTAAACATATAAATATATTTATAACGAAATCAAACAATTCAAAGTGGCTGTACGTTCAATGCTCTGCGTAGCCGTGGTTAAAAATACATTTAAATAAACATTATAATGATGATAATTTGCGTATCATAAGTTGTGTGTAATTGCACTCCAATAGCAAGAATGCAATACATTGAATTCGCAAGTAAGCTGGGTAATGTAATTTCTAAGTAATACAATTTATGAGGAAAATCATGTGGTTCCTCTTATATCCAAACGAAAGTGCATAACACGTATATCCAATAATAATCAACTAAGAATTACAGTAATTTATCCAAGGACCAACTCTATCCATAACACGTATTTTCATTGCCTCATTTGACAATGACAATGATTTAACGTCAATGTACTAACAATCAAAAATACAGTCTCGCAATAATCTCGCGAAATGACATTATAAAAAGCTTTTGAAACTGGTAAACGGCATACATATCTTCTCATTAATAAGTCTGAGAAGGTCACAATCAGGGAAAAAACGGGGAATTTAAACTAGTTTCATATTCTAAATTTTAACCTGGATGAATCCGTTAACCCAAGGTGATTCAAAGAATATACAGGTAAGAAATTTGTATTCTTTGGGGGCATCAGGGGAGGGGTTTATTGCTATTTAAAATATGATTAAAATCGTTGCTGTAAATATTTTCATTTGTATAAGCTTATTTTATCAAGGATAGCGAGTCGAGATAAGTTGAATAATCTTTTGAAGAATCTGGTTGGTTTTTAAAAAAGATGCAAAAGGAGAAGTCCGTCTGATTGTCTCTCCCATGGAAAGACTTTTATAACTAATATATTTTGATTATAAACAAATAGTGAAATGGGCGAATGAATAAGAGAAACCAAATTCATTTACTCAGTCAATAATAAATGCATAATGTAGTTTCGGCAATGACATCTTATGAGGGTTTAAAATGCTATGAAACAATTAATGCAAACAACTCGCCCGTTTTTTATTTCTTCATTTATATTTATTCATTCATTTGAACTTCTAATTTAAATTCCCAATTCCCTAAAGACTCATGTGATATTTAGCTGCAAATGCTTATTTATCGAAGTTCTCTGTTCCAGCTCGTAGTTTGCTTCCCACGTTGGTCTGTGGTCAGCCATTTTCTCCCAATGAGATATCGGACGTCATGTCTCGTTTGCAGCAGTCTTGATAACGCACTTTCGGCTGTCCTCTCGGTCATTCGGCGTTTGCAACTGAGCCATAGAGTAGGTCTTTGAAAGCGTTAACCATCCTTTTTTACGGATGCGGCCTAACCAACATAGTCGTCGCTGCTTTCGGGAGGCTGTATACGATATTTGCTGTTTTCAGGTGGTGATTTTGTCTTGCCCGGATATATTCAAAATACGGCGTAGGCACCGCATATATATGAAACTATTGAGTTGCCTCTCCTGGTACGTGTATGTGTATAACATGTTTCATCACCATTTAAAATGGTACTCAGTTTGCACGCTCTTTATATGGCTATCTTTGTGTTAGTGGTTAGTTTTCTCTTGTTTAAAGCAAGTTTTGAAAACCTGCTGAACGTTGAGGCAGCTTTACCAATGCGCATGTTCATTTTCTCGTCAAAAGACGCGATTACGCTGACTATTCGAGCGAGATAGCAGAATTTCTTAACCACTCCCAGAGGGGTATTGTTGAGTTGAAGGACAGGTGGACGTGGTTGCCCAAAGACAACTGTTTTTTCTTGACGTTAATCTTAAGTCAGAATTTTGAGCAGGCACCCGATAGACGGTCCATTAAAACATTATAGTTTATGCTCGCTGTGCAGCGTCGTCAGCAACATCCGATCCTGGGTCATGACCTCACGTGGTATGGTCAACGAGGCCTCCCTGCTTACCGTATCGAAGGCCTTTCTAAGATCTGCAAATGCGATTCTTTTGAAACTGTCGAAAGGAGAAAATCATATACTGTTATTACCGGTGTATTACCCGCACCGGTGTTTAACCCGCACCCCTCAATATTTGAGAAATATGTTTTCGAAACCGATGTATCACCCGCACATAATAACAGCGGTAATAACAGCGGGTTAAACACCGGTAATAACGGTATGTTGTTGAACGCTTTGCCCGGAAGCCGCATTGTGAATCTGGGTAGACACTTTCTCCTGTGTTTTGCAACCTTTTGAGCTGCAAAAAGCTCGCCTGTGATGTTCCAGATAGCGAATCCGCAGTAATTGTTGCAGTCTACACGATCACATTTGTTCTTGAAGAGGGTTGAAATATTAGCATCCAACATGTCATGTAGGATACGACCTTCTCTTCAACAACGTATGAGGGCGTTGAGGTATGACAGAAGAACGCCCTTACCACATTTCAGAACTTCGGCAGGAATGACGTCTTACTCGGAGCCTAACCATTGCTCATCGTGTCGAGGGATTTGTAAATGCTTAATTATCTCTACATGAAAAACGGCTAAATTTCATTTTACGTTATATTATAACATCGCGAACTTCATTTCATTCTGTTGTCATCGTAAAATGATCATACACTGATTTAAAAGGACAATGTGCGACTACATGGTCCCTCTTTGAAGTTGCTTCTAAGGCATTGTTTAAATCGGTTTAATGCGTAAAGAAACCAAAAGAATATCATAATCAACTATTTGAAATATATATTGGCATTATTTACATACATTACCTTGTAATACATTATTCTACGTAAATAAAAAAAACAACATTTAGAAAATACTAGCTTACATGATAAACAATGTTTGTTTTGTTATGAGGATAAGTGATGCTGATCAAGTTCTCCGCCAAAACAACAATAACCAGAAAAAAAGAGACCCAAAAACCTAGCATATAAATCTTATCTACATGTTTATTCTTTCTATATGCTTAAAAATAAACAAAACATCTTACAAATAGCGGATACGAAAATTGCCTTGAATATCACAAATCATTAAACACACCATTTTATAGTGAATTTTATCTCAATAAATGCAAAAATTTAACAAGAGCTCCCTATCGCACATCTTTTACTTTCAATATTATCATCATATGGGCCGATGAGATTATGGATAGGTCAAATGAAAAATTAAGTTAACATATATCACAAAATACTTCTTCTTTTAAAAGAAAAGTCATACTGGCCTGAAACAGTACATGATTTTACCAATTATGATGTGTTAGGCTTACAGAACTATGGCCATCTTATCAAACTCAAACGGATATTTATTTTATTTATTGATATATATTATCAGCATATTATCGTTGGTATTTAAAAAATACAATGGTACCATCCGCATCATCATTTCTAAATTCTTAAATCGTCTTTATAATGCTCCACATTGGCTGTGTCTAGATATCTTAGTACATTAGATGAGGAAAAATAGTAATTTCAGTATTTTTGCTGAAACCTATTTGCGGATAGAACACAAAACGATCGCTGTAGTTATTGTTCTTCATTCTCTTTGTTGTGAGGGTCACTTAGTATTTGGGTTTGCTGTCTGTGTGGTATACGCTACTCGATAACTGTCGCTGAAATGCGGATCACCTATACCTTCTGAGCTATGATAACTATGCAAGGGACTTAAGGCTTCTCTTACTGAAGACATCCCTTTATTTCTATTCATTTTAAACTTTTTTAAAATCGTTGTTCCTCATTTTTTTCCGGGGAATATTGGATCAAGCACCATGTCCAGATTGTATGGCAATCTAGTGTTAATATGCACTTCGATATGATTTTTCAAGTACCTTACTTTGTGTTCCATGTTTTGCTTGGATTTTATGATGGGTTTCATGTATTTCCACTGCCTATTTTACTTAAATCTGACAAATTTTACTCCAATCGTCTAGGGTTACTTTTGGAGTTTTACATATCCCGTCTAGCCTTGACGCCAAACGGCTTCATGTTGTGGTGAAACGTGATTAACTCTCATTTTCACTAAAAACTATTTCCAATGTTGTATTTCAGAATGGCAGATGCTGAGACGTCCGACGACCCAACTGCTATAAAAACCGTTCTGCCTATGCAGGGCATATCTCGTGCCAAATCAACTGTGTCGTTTTGTAAACCCATGCCTCTGCCGAGGATCAATTTTATGGATAATGATACACCAAAAGACTCATGGGCTAAAGGATATGTTCCTCCTGCAGAAGTCGCTCGTCTATTTACCGCTATCCAAAACTGCAACTGGGTAAAAGTAAAAGCATTTCTCAACGAACGAAATGAAAACGTATTTGCCCGAAATGAGAAAGGACACAATATTCTTCATATTGCTGTTCTAAGTGAAATCGACAACCCTCCATACTCAACAAGCAGTTTTGAACAACTAAAGGAAATCATCGATGATCAGGAAAACCTAAGGAAGCTATGTGAACAAAAAGGGAAATTAGAATTCGTGGACGAAACCTACCTTATGTCGCCGTTACAAGTAACACTTTGTCACTACTTCCCAAAGGGCATAGAGTATTTCATAGAAATAATAGATGCGCGGGTTATCGAAAATGGGGTGTCGATTTTTTCATTCGTGGCTGATGTGTTTCGCAAGACTAAGAACATGGGTCTAAGAGGAAATTTTAAGAACAGTCTAAGCGCACTCTTTGACAGGACATGGAGATGGTCCCATCTGAACGAGATGATGGCAGACAAGAGGCTTACTGAAGTCAGAGATCCTTCATCTGACAACAAAACACTTCTTCACCACTTTTGCAAAGACGGAAGATCGGTGCCGGTGGTTAAACTGTTCGTTCAAAATTCAAAAGATATCAACGAAGAGGATGACAAAGGCGCGACACCTCTTTCATATGCCATCGAATCGAACGGACCAGAGCAATTTGCAATCATCCAACTTTTGCTCCACCACGGAGCCCAATTTTTCAAAATCAAGATTCCAAACACAAGCGGCAATACCGGACAAATAACAGGAAATGGAATCAAACGGGCTATTGACATTTGCGATACAAGTGTAATACAAGAACTCAACAAATATTTTTCAGCAGATATTAGAACGGCTTTGAATGATGAATCTTTGATGAAAAAGCTAATCACTCGAAATGAATTTGAAAAGCTTCATTGTTTGATGCAAATCGACCGGGAATCCGTCAGGACAACTATACAGGGCCTCACAATTCAAACAGATACACATCAAAATGATGCGCTTCAATATGCAAGAGCAAAGGGCTTTCATGAGCTAGTCGATCTAATGGAAGGAGGTGATGGGGTGCCAACAGTTCAACAAATGATTTTAAAGACTGCTCGCGACCAAAAACGTGAATATACAAAAGAAATACAAAACAGTACATTTGGAATAGGAAAGGAAGTTCAAACAGCAATTGTAAAGGTTACAGACGTAATAAAGGATGAGCTCAAATCAACAACGGAAGAACTAAAACGTTGTTTAGAACAACAGACAAGCAATAGTCCAGACCAAAACAGCCCGTTAGAAACAGGAGAGATGATTGTACAGGTTACAGACACAATAAAAAAAGAGTTTCAAACAACATCAGTAGAAATAAAAGAATATTTAGAGCAACTTCCAAAAGGTAACTCAGAACAACAGGACAAAATCATTCAAGCAATTCAACAAAAGCTAGAATCCAACATGGAAAGATTTGAATGCATGGTAGTTCGCGTCGAGAAAAACACCCAAGAATTCCAAGACATGGCAGAAATGTTAAAAAGTGAAGCCGAGGCATATCGATCAGTAGACATGATAATATTCGAGACATTCAGCATTATAGCACAAGAACTTAAGGATGATACAGAAAAGAGTCAACGGTTTCTCGAAGAGCTTTTCTCAGATTACCCAGCAGAAGACGAAGAAGAGAGAAAGAGGAGAAAGAGCAGAATCGAATCACACGTTTCTGACAAAAAGATTTACAGGGCTCTTTGGAATGGCAGGTAACAAAATGAATTCATTTGATTGGTGTGGCTATTGACAAGCGTTTGACTGTTATACGAAAACACTTACAAAAAAAGGGTTTGTTCTTTGAATTTGGAAAGAAAATAACTTCGCTTATACTAAGCCGCATCAAACGGTTTGTCGACATTCAAAGTTTTTGTGTTTTACCATTTGAACGTAAGTTTTGCAATGAATTGTTAATTCAACACATAATTTATTCCAGATCTAAAGATTGAGGGAAAATTATGTACTACATTAGTTAATCTTGCTAAAACAAAAACACTGGATTTTTTTCTCACTGGAGTGTGACATAATTCAAACTTTAAATTACTTGGACTTACCTTAGTTATTAATCTTTGAACCACATGCGAAATCCTTGTGCATTGTGCTAAGCGATAAAGCGTTACTTTTCAGAAGTACCAGAGAGCTTCCGCAACAACAACGGATAGGCTTAACGTCCTCAAAACAAAACTGAAAGCATCAGATAACGAGCAAGTAGCCACAAGAGTAGAAGAATTAGAAAAAGCAAAAGACACAAGTATACTT
>LQRL01037577.1:20255-34809 GCA_001703475.1 Hydroides elegans
CGCTCTAGCTCCTTCATACCAAACTCGCGTGCACAAAGTACCCTATATCAAGCGGGACAGACAGACAGACAGACGGACGGACAGACAGACGGACGGACAGACAGACGGACGGACAGACAGACGGACAGACAGACGGACAAGCTCAACCCTATATCCCCTCGTTTTCACGGGGGATAATAAAGACATTGTATAAAAGGTTTGTTACTTTATACTATGAAAAATATATTGGTATATGTTGTTTTACAGTTTGTTGTTAAAGATATGTTCTCTTACTATAGATATTGAGTTTAATAATAATGCACGACATTTTTTTAACGATTTCCAAGAACTACGTACGGGAGTTGGTCGAAGCTGGGAGAGTGAATAATTTCAATTTGTTTAAGAATCATTGTGCTAAGATGCATGTTTGGAAGAATAATACAACATTCTGCCATTAATGTTCCGTTTATTTCTGATTTATTTGAATACAACAGTTTATTATCATTCAGCTGTTTTACAAAAATATTTTGATTTTTGTGTATGATTTTTCTTTATGACACTAGATAAACGAAAAGTAGATAGAGCAGTGATTTACTACCATCATTAGACTATTTTCTTTCCCGACACTAAAATAACTTTGATTGCAAGGAATCATACACTATGAACCTTATTTAATGATGAAATGGCAAAGATTTTTTTTCTCTGGAGATTTTCCAGAATAATGAACACCTAGCATTGATACAACCTTGGACGTTTTCGATGCTTAGCTTTTTATAAACATGAAATTTCGAAATTTCGAGTCTCGTCCAGACAAAATGCTTCGCCAAATATACTATAAACCATGTAATTTTGATGGAATCCCGATTGATCATTCAGCTAGGTGCCACCTGAGCAGTTATGTCCAAACTGCAGTTTAATTAATATATAAATAATTTCCTAATTGTTTTTCACTTGATTGCACACCGGCGCCTTACAAAATCACTTTCGTACTTTCATTTATTCTCAGAAACATTCAAAATAACTGAATGAAGCCAATAACTTCCAACTTGACAGTCTTCTTTCAAAACATAATACAAAATATGTGTTAGATATTCGTTTTTTATACAAAGAGAGAATTTTCTTATAATGTACATAACAAAAATAGGGAGTTAAATCTCCTGATTTTTCTGCAGTGTGAACACATCTACTGTTTAAGCACTTCAACGTTGAGCAACATGAACTAACTCTATATGCTTGTTTTCTTTCAAAATTCAAACCGAAAACTGACAGAAGCACGCCTAAAATATAACATAGTTTATGTTCTCTTCATTCCATATTTACAATAAATTCTGCGCATTCATAACAAACATAAGGTAGAATGTGGGTATTCATCATTGTTTTTTTTAATTGCAACCGCTTGTTTACTACATATAGATTACCAGCCTCACATTTTCTCGAAACACATGTCAAACGATACAAAATCCTATCTTAAAGCAAGATAACGAATTAGAATTAAGTAATAACCACTGTCATTCTTCCATGCTTTCCATGATAAGCTTCAGTCTTTCCTCTGTTATTCACTACATAAGCATCAGGGCATACAAAAAAGCATGGATAATTCAAGTGATATTCCATTTGAACGGATATTTTATTTCCCTTTAACCCTGAATATATACCCCTCTAACGAGCATATTTTACTGCTTACATCAATATCCTAACACCCATTAATGAAAATAGCAATTGGTTTTCTTACGCAAAATGTGAAGCTGGTTATTCTATCATCTCTATATACATCACAATAGGTGAATATACAAATGCAATACTATATAGCATAAAACATATACAAGGTTTTTAAAATTATTGATTATTTCCAGGCAAACTAAATTATCACTGCCTAAAATCTAAACCATTCAAAGTTCGATGGAGTTTACGTATGTCAACAACCATCCATTGTATCACAATTTTAAGAAACCTATAGATAACAACTTTCATTATAATGACGAATAAAGTGTAGTTGCCGTTTCATGTGATCTACTAGTGGTTATTCGGTCGAAATCAGCTTCTTCATTTTTAACGAGAAAGTCGTTACGACGAATATTCAGAATAATGAGCCCATTATAATAAATAAACATTTCTACTTCTTGTTCGTTCGAAACCTGGTTCACGATACAACAAATGGTCTGTACATCACGAAATAATACGGGGCCTAGGCCAAATCCAGATATCTAAATCAAGACAGTAAAATTATTCATCAAATGCAAATGACTTCTTTAGAAGCATAATTAGAAATTGGCCTCGATATGTTTTATTCAACACGATATAAAGTAAATCGGCCACAACAATTATCATTATAAAAGGCGCACTGATATAATTTGCCTATACAATATTTCAATGTTCAAAATGTAAATTTGCCTTCGAACTTACGAAAGCAAATATGAGAATCAATGGTTACTGTTCCTATAATTAATTGAGAGAATTCGATAAAAAAGAAAAGAATCTTATACGCCACGTATATTAAATTGAACTTATAAATGTTTCAGATTTTCACATGTCAGTAATATTTTGTCTCAAAATTCATGAGATGGCAAAGTTTGATTACATTGACTTATCATAGTGTGGTATACTTTTTAACTACAAAACACTGTCGAGAAGCCTTGTATAATAGCTTAACTGTTCCTAAAATAAACTTATTATCATTCAATGACAACTGCGACATTATTCACATTCTAATTAAACGCGCCAAAAAAAGAAAGTTACCGCTAGGTGTTTTTTATATATATCAACAAATATCCCATGGATGTCCGATATTGTTATATCATATTGAAGCTTGATATCTCTTCTATATTTATGGGAAATTTCGTTGTTGTGTATGTACGGGTAAAGAAGCTTTCATTTGTTAAACAACAGTGGTGTCAATTTCAAAAGTTGCAAATCCTCCATTTTAAGTTAGAGTTCTGCAAAAGTCTACTGAAAAGTGTCTAAGTATTCCATGTGTCAACACAGCGCCATATAAGGCATATGGTGTTCACTGCTGTGAGGCGTGCGTTCACTGGTCAAGTTATGGCATAATTTATGCAGAACTTGAACTTAAAATAGAGGATTTGCAACTTTTGAAATCGACACCACTGTTGCTTAATCTATGATAGCTTCTTCATATATCAATAAAAACTAACGAAATTTCACATAAATATGTAAGAGATATCAAGTTTCAATATGATATAAACATATTTAATACCCATGAGATATTTTTTGATATATTTGAAAAATACTTAGCGGTAACTTTCTTATTTGGCCTCGTTTAGTTGAGACCATCCCCCTTAAAGCTATTGGCCGAAAAACCGTGTATATCATCGGCAAGATATCATACGCCCAACCGTGTCTATCCGGTACAATGACTTAAACAGCCCCGTTCCCTCTCATCCCCTTCTATCCTATTGAAAAAGACCGATATCCTTCACCTTCAAAGATTGACCAATCACGAGGTAATTACTTTTCAATGTTTGGGGTAGTATCTAGAAAATCAATTTCTCGTCTGATCACATTCATGGTATTGTTTAATTGTTTGGGGTGAAACTATGGCGCGGCGTAGGTCGTTTTGGAATGATTTGATCATTATCCATCTTTTTCACCTGGCGGTACGTCTGGCGGCATTCTTGATCTGTCGACGGGTCTATCCGATATAATGACTTCAACATCTAAGTCCCATCTCCTCCCCTTCTATCCTATTGGCCCATCATTTTATTAATCTACTTCCTGGCGGTACGTCTGACGGCTTTCTTGATCTGACGACGGGGCGGTGCGGCCGTCGCGTTGCTAGGTGTGCCTGGGACGAACATGTTGGTCGTCGGTGCCGCTGGTGCGCTGTAATGGACAATGAGCAAGATCATAATGCGGTCGAACTTAACTTTAAGATATCCTTAGATTGGGCACGTACATCTAAAATAATTTAAAGCCGTCTTATTACACAATTGGACTTCCAAATTTTAAAGAGAAACTTGGAAAAATAGAAGTGTTTTTTTTTGTATTTATAAAATATTATTTACAAAATAGTCTCCATTATTTTTTGACACTAACGAATTAATTTCAAATTGAAGTTTTTGTTCTAAAGTAATAAAACAACTCACTTGAACTGGAAAGGTGCACTCGTTGCGCCGGCATTGCTTCCACCAAAGTTGAAATTCTTATTGGCTGCATCAAAGTTAAAACCACCGGCATTAGCTGCTGGCGGGTTGGCCGTGCTACCAAAAGCTGGTGTTGCACTCGGTTGGCTGCCGAATGCGGGCTGGTTAGCCGTTGATTGGCTGCCGAAGGCGGGCGGGTTGGCTGTCGATTGGCTGCCGAAGGCCGGGGTAGCTGAGGGTTGAGCGCCGAATGCGGGCGCTGAATTGCTGGATTGGGCTGCTTGGCCAAAGGGGTTGCTGTTGGCTTGGCTGTTGTTACTGCTCTGGTTCTAAAACATGAGATATGGTCACAATGTTGGATATGAATACGGAGATAATATAATCATGTGTTTTCATTGGATTATACTGACTATTCTATACACAACGTTAGAACAGTTTAAAGCTTACAACTATAAAATCCACCAAATTAATGAATGTTTTATGAATAATGTTTGATGATTTCCTAATAAGTTTTTACTTAGTTGATTACGCTAGTTGATAGCATAATCTCTTACACTTTACCCCAAGCACTTACTTCACATAACGACATAACTAGACCACAGTGAGGCACGATCCCCCGTGTAGCAAGCAGCTCTTTCAGGTGTATAATTTTAAGTTTCATCTAATTTCCCACTGACATATGAGAGATCTTTCGCGGAATCCTAAATTTATTAAGCTCAGACCCCGTAACTTCGACATTTTTTGGTCGATCAAACTGAAGCCTCGACGTTGCACATCTACAATATATATTCATTTACCGTGTGATGTTTCAGAACCCTATGACAAGGGCTTCATACAAAAGTGCCGCATACAAACTCATGCCTCAGAACCAAAATGTGGGAATTGTCTTAAGTTTTGGTAAATATGGAAATTTAGGTCTAAAATCAAAATCAACCCCCCGTTGCACATCTCCTATATTGGTTCTCTTTTGATGCCAAATTGGACTCGAATGGGCCTGGTGGTTTCGGAGATCTAGCGAGTACAAACTCATGCCTAAGTACCAAAATGTGGGAATTTTCAAAGTTTTCAAAAAATATGGAAATTTTGGTCGAAAATCAAAACCAATCCCTCTTTGCACACCTCCTATATTGGTTTTCTTTTGATGCCGAATCGTAATCGCGTCAGCCCAGTGGTTTAGGAGATATGGCGCGTACAAACTTAGCGTTACGGACAACCGGACAGACAGACTGACGGACAAGCTGAAACCTATATCCCTCCGTTACACGGGGGATAACAATATTAACCCAATCCCTCAATCAGATCTGATACCTGTGTATTGCCAGTAAACTGGAATCCTCCCGGCTTCGTCTGAGCAGCCGCGGCCCCAAAATTAAACCCGCCACTTGCCGCTCCCTGCGTCGTCGTTGAGCTGGCAGCCGCACCACCGAAGACGGCCGAACTCGTGCCGAATGGTGTGGCGTCCTTATTGGTGGATGTGGCACCTGCGCCGCCAAAGACCGGGGTCGCCGACGGCTGGGCGCTGCTGCCGAATGCCGGAGTGGCACCGCTGCCGAACACTGGCAATGAAAAGCGACATGAAATGATGATTGTAATCCTAGTTTGATTATATTATATTCGAATGTGTTTTGACATTGATGAATGAAGTACCAATCGCGTGACTTGAAAAGCGCATAGCCTACGTATTGCGCGAGCACCAAGCTGAATAAGCTGACAAGACAAAATGATAACATTTAAGAGTGTAAAGATTGTTTTAGTTTTCGACCCTGAACTTGTATTTTGTACTGCTGAAATTAGGGGTTGTTTTTGTATAGGAAAACTTACT
Source organism: Hydroides elegans (assembly GCA_001703475.1). Lineage (NCBI taxonomy): Eukaryota > Metazoa > Annelida > Polychaeta > Sabellida > Serpulidae > Hydroides > Hydroides elegans. The sequence continues at coordinate 26,157 of LQRL01037577.1, forward strand.
CGATGATCCAGTAGAAGAAGCCTGTCCAAAGGCATTTGTGGACCCAGCGCCAAACACAGCAGCTCCTGGAGTGAAAAATAGTAGTCAATACATAAATCAAGAACGATATGCTTAAGTTCCAAGATATGATGATATCAGATAAGCACGATAAAATCGAGTCAAATCACTCAATATTCGTTATCTTTTTACGGAGTCCTTTATTACAATATAGTTTTTCGGCGTTGTTCTGTTCACTCTATTTCTAGCGACTCTTCCACTTTCAATTCATGTTGCTATCGTTGTCATCATACTAATCTCAAAATAACTCACCCTTTTTGGCACTCGTCTCATCCTTTCCGGTATCTCGGCCTCGCTTCAATGTGGGCGCCGATGACGACGACGAATCAGCAGCAGTCTTACCGCCAGTGAACGTGAAACCTAATCCTCCTCCAGGGGCCGTGGGCGTTGGACCACTTCCGAACCCGCCGAAGCCACCTCCTCCGCCTAACGGCTTGGCATCGGCACTCGAGTCGGCCTTAGGCGGCTGGCCGAACACGAAGAGACCCCCCGATGATGCCGGTTTAGTTTGGTCATCGGTCGTTTTAGTGGGTGCTGCAGCGGTCGCTCCAAAGCTTCCGAATGCGGATGTTGATGAGACTGAGGACGCAGTGCTTGTGGGTTTCGAGGGCGTCGTAGCAGCCGAATTAAAGCTGAATCCGCCCGTGCTAGTTCCGGATGAGGTGCCCATTGAACCGAAGGCACTTGAGGCCACGGGTTTTGCAGCAGCACCAAAGCCACTCGATGCCGTTGTGGTGGTGGAAGCTGGCGTTTGCGCGGAGGAACCAAATACGAAACCTCCTGTTGCGGCCGAACCGGCACTAGAAGTCGTTGTGCTCGCGGCATTTGAAGAGCTAGTGGCATTGCCAAACAGGGAGGCCGCTGGGGTCGAGGTACCTGAGGCAGCAGCACCAAATATACCACTTCCTGTACTTGTAGTCGGTTTCTTGTCTGAGTCAGTTTTCGTTGCTGTGGACATTCCAAATACAGGTGCTGCTGGGGTGGCTTTGGCAGAAGTGTCACTATCGGGCTTTGCAGTGGCACTGAATTGGAAACCTGCAACTGACGCTGTGGGTTTTGAGGTGTTGTCTGTTTTGTTGGAATCAGTTTTCGGAGTTCCAAAACTAAAACCACCCGTTGCAGATGGCTGACTGTCCTTTGCATCACTTGTGGTCGTGTTTTTAATACTAGCAAAACCCGGGAAACTAGACTTAGCTTTAGTACCAGAGTCATCACTTGTAGTCGAGGCTTTGAACCCACCAAACCCTGACGTCGATTTACTATCAACAGTGTCTTTTGATTCCGACCTCGATGTTGCACTACTATCAGCTTTCGGCGCACCAAAAGTAAAACCACCTACAGTCGCGGCCGGCTTATCTGAGGATGCACCATCACTTTTAGCTGATGCGGGCGCACCAAACGTAAACCCACCGGCATTCGATGTTGCTTTATTGTCTGTTTTGCTGGAAGAGCTGGGCGCACCAAATGTAAAACCGCCTGTCGATGATACAGCCGCATTATTATCTGTACTTGATTTAGCAGGTGGCCCGAATGTGATACCAGTCTTTGTGCTGTCGGCCGCAGCAGTTTTGCCGCCAGTGGTGGGAGTGCCAAAAGTGAAACCACCCACACTGGTTGTTGAGCCCTTGGTAGTAGCGTCTTTTGTCGTTGAGGATGAAGGCATGCCGAATTGGTAGCCTGAGAATCCACCTGGACTTGTGAAACCTAAATGAAACAAAACCCCATTTATATTAAGTCTATACCCGAAATTCTTAGCTTGAGCTAATACGGGTTCAAATTTCAGATAGCGAACACGAACTCAACTTTTATGAATTCTCAACATTGTCCTTAAAGAATATCAACGTTTGCTAAATCAAAATCTAAAAAATATAAAATTCAAATTTGGGCATCAGTGATGCAAGAAACCCCTCCGCAAAAAGTAAGTTTATATGATCTAATGAGCAAAGTTTTAGATTACCGGTAAATCTTTATATTTATATGAATATCATTACGTATTTTTTTATCGAATAATGTTCACATTGTCAATGATGAAATAGTTCCGATGTCCCATGCGAAATCAGTCCGAGGTCTTCCCTTAAAACTTTATTCAACAGGGAAGGGGCGGTGGTGGGAGCAAGTGTAAGGAAATAAAAGCGAGGCATAATTCAAATCCTTGGATGTAATACTTGAAGTGAATAGAATTTTAGCTGCAGCCCGTCAGAGAAAAGTGACATACACAAAGTACCTGATATCATAGGGGGACGTACAAACGTACGGACAAGCTGAAATCGATATCCCATTTCCTGGGGGAATAATCACCCCACGGACACACCCAATGCTTACTCGAGGTAGGTTGCAGACCGGGTCGTGGCGTTTCGCAAGCTATGCACTTACTAGCATCCGGTTTATTTGAAACCATACACGTGTCGCAGTCCCAGTTGTTGGCGGGCTTTTTGAACATCTCAGCGAGGCTGGGTTTGCCCGTCGCCTACAAAGATAAGATGATTGTTAATGAGCTGCTGTGCAATGGAAGAGTTAATACAATTGAATTCGTTCACAAAAGTCGACATCATCAGGTTCCATTTCCACAATGTTTTGATTTTTTTTCTCTGGAGCTTTTTGAGATTTCCTTTTGGTTAAATAATGTTTGCGAAGCTCCGTATGGTATATACAGAAAATATATTCAAAAGACTAACAATTTACAATTGTTTGCATGTACCCTTCAATATTGATCGTGCATAATCATAGAGAAAAGAACCCTCAGCTTTTATCCCGTTAGTAATGTATATATTTTTGACAACCCAAAATCACATGAACAACCCTTAACCTTTACTTACCAGCGTATCTGATTTCGTCAACGAGCTAACCGGCTGACTAGGCGGCATGGCAGCGGCACCTCCACCGCCAGGCTTGGGCTCCTCGCAGCACGGACACTTATCCATATCATCTTTATTTTGCACCATACACACGGGACACGACCAGCCGCTTGGAGCTGTGAACAAACTCGATAACGGCTTAGGGGCAGCCACAGCGGGCTTCGAATCGGCTGTATCGCTGGCTTTTGCTGAAGAATCGGATTTACTAAACAGAGTTGATGATGAAGGAGAAGTCAATTTTGAACTAGTGCTATCAGTTGTGGTAGTTTTGGCGGATGACTTGGATTCAGCTTGACTGGTCTTCTTGCTGCCACCAAGGATATCCATAACACTGCCTCCACTGACGAGGTCTTTGGCCGGGGTAACTGAGCTGGCTTTGCCAAGGATGTCCATCACGCTGCCGGTTTTCAGGGTTGCTGCTGGTTTGACACCGCCAGATACTTGTTCTGAAAATCAAATTATATGCGATAATAAGTAGACTGCTTTTGATGAATGCGATATATAATAATACTTTTATTGCTTGGGCAATTTTATAGCCTGTACGATGAAGCAATCAATAATATAAATGGTTCATTATCAAATTAAAACCCAATGTTTTTTCAGAATATCAAGCCATACAGGTACTTTCCTATAACAAATATACACGCCAATATCTAATAATTCAAGGTGTTGTTTTAAGACACAACTAACCCTTCATTTGATAATTACGATTATAAAATTCGTTTATCATCCCATACCTTCGGAGTCGACCTTTGGTTTGACCTTGAGTTTGGCCGTCGGTGCGAACGAGAAGGCGAGCGAGGGCGCTGAGCTGACCATACCGGAAGCGGCGTCGGTGGCAGGGGCCTGCTTGTCGACGCTGATGGGCGAGCTGAACGTGAAAGGGCTCTGAGAGCAAAAGAAAGAAAATATTATTATGAAAATATAACAGCTTCAATGGAATGGCTGACCATTCAATGCACACTAAATGGTAATAAGGAACAAAGCGCGAGGGCGAATGAGTCATAATATTGTTCCTATACCTATTTTAGTTTTATTTACATCGCATATTCGCAACTGCCTGACAACAAATTGGCGTGAGTTACATTGAGCCACTTCCTTTTCTTCAAGTGGGTGATTACAATTGAATTTAGTTTTAAAGACATATAGACTAGTAGATTTGAGGTCAAAAATGGCCGAACCTAGACAAAATTCAAACAGAAATGATTTTATGTCTGTCGTTAAGTACAAACATTCTAGTTTTACCAGAAAAAAGTCCCATTCAATCTAACGGGCGGAAATTATTTTTTTTTATACTTTATTAACACCACCCAAAAATTCAATTGTAGAGCCCTGAGTTCAGCAAGCTTCTTATATAACATATGATATACTATTTTAAAAGCTCTGAACCTATATATTTTGTTTCAAATAGATATAATTTAATGAAAATAAAATAAATAAACGTTTTTACAACTAAATTTGAAAAAAAAATAAGTGAATTAATATTTTTAGGGAGGTTTTTAGTTTTATGTTTTTAACAATTTTTGATGTCTTTAAAAATAAACAACCCTATTTTCAAGCTTTCAAGTTTTAAGCAACGCTTCCTTATCGGGTCCCCAATATAAATTGTGCTCTGTATGACGATCGAACCATTGTGGTCGCCATGGTGGACTTTGCAAAAACCACCAATTTGGTCTTGTATATAGTACACAATTATTTGCTGTTGATCTCCTCCAACAGTTTTGATCGTAGGGCTTTCACATCTTACCCAAAGCCTTTTTATCCCCCGTGAAAACGAGGTGATATAGGTTTGAACTTGTCTGTCTGTCCGTCCGTTCGTCTGTCTGTCCGACCGTCCGTCTGTCCCGCTTGATATAGGGTACTTTGTGCACGCGAGTTTGTTAAAAAGGAGTTGAGCTAGAGCTTTGAAATTTTATACACGTATGAACCAAGGTTTGAAGTCGTGCCTTAAGTCGATTTTAAACTTTTTTCAGATGCCAAGCACTTTGTGCACGCGAGTTTGATATTAAGCAACTGAGCTAGAGTTTTGAAATTTTATACACATATAAACCAAGGTCTGAAGTCGTGCCTCGTTACGGTTTTATATGGATCGAATGAAAATTGTCGATTCGAAAGCACTTTAAAAATTGTCGATTTTAACAATTTCACCCGATGTTAAGTACTTTGTGCACGCGAGTTTGGTATGAAGGAATTGAGATCGAGATTTTAAACGTTTTTTCAGATGCCAAGCACTTTGTGCACGCGAGTTTGGTATGAAGCGACTCAGCTAGAGTTTTGAAATTAAATACACATATAAACCAAGGTCTGAAGTCCTGCCTCGTCATAATGTAATCTCGATCGGTTGAAAATTGTCGATTTTGAAACAATTTAAAAAGTAGCGATAATTTCATATTCAGATGAGGAAATGTGGGTGATAATATAAGATATTATCATTTAAGTACGTGGTATGTGCTTGTATAAGCAATCATGCTTATATAAGCATACTTAATAAAATTCATAAAAAATCAAAATGTGCTTATTTAAGGAAATATGCTTATATAATCATGTTTTTTTTAGATAAGTGAAATGATGTTCTTTCTTCATTTGTCTCGTCAGCTGCCCTCAAAAAGCATTTTGGTGTGATTTTAAAAGCAATCATGCTTTCATGTTTATAAGCAATCATGCTTATATCAGCATAATTGCTTATATAAGCATATTTCTAAATATAAATTGATGTTTTGCTTCACTTGTTTCGTCAGTTGCCGTACTTAAGCATGTTTGGTGTGCCTTTGTAAGCAATCATGATTATATAAGCATATTTTATTAAATTCAAAATTAATCAAAATGTTGCTTACTAGTCTTGTTAGTTGCCTTTAAAACGAAGTGAGCGAGAATGCAATATGATTTTTACGTTTTTTTTTTTTTTTTGCATCATATGATCTTGCTGGTGCTTTAACCTTATGCAGACATCGTGTCATAATGGCCTCAATATCATTTACACGTTTAACGTATGATGCAACATTTTGGCCGGAAACGGGTCTCAAACCTTTAATCTTAGATTGGCCTGGTCAAAAAATAAAAGAGAAGAGTTAACACCTATCTGGGGAGCCTGGTGTATTTGGAATTGGCTTACAAAAGTAATCGTGCTTATATAAGCATATTTGCTATGTAGATTAAATGATATATTTGTTTCACTGGCCTTGTCAGCTGCGTCTCAAAAGTATCTGGGATGTGCTTATATAAGCCATCGTGCTTATATTAGCATAATTTAATGTAATTAAATTATCTTTTTGCTTCACTGGCCGTGTCAGTTGCCTCTCAAAAGCATTTTGGATGTGCTATGTGAGCCCGTGCTTATAAAAGCATATTTTCTTTAATTTATACATTGAGGATACTTTTGCCAACTGGTCTCGTCAGGTCAAGAGTTGTCTTCAGAAAGAAGTGAGTGATTATGCAAGATGTTACTCTTTTATTTTTAGTAAAAACTGACCATTCTGCATCTACGAATTGTTGAAGTTCACGGGGGATCAAAGGTCACTGACCTTCTAGTTTATGGTGTCTCCAGGATAAATTTTGATCTATATGACGATCGAACCGTTGTGGTCGCCAGGGTGGGTTTCGCGAAAACCGCCAATTTGATCTTCTATTTAGTAAAAGACTATTTGTTGTTGAACCTATCTCCTCCCACATTTTTAGTCGTATGGCTTTTACATTTAAATCAAAGCTTTTTCACCGTGCCTCCAACATAAATTGTGCTCCATATGACGATCAAACCACCGTGGTCGCCATGGTAACCATTTCCGTTATTTAGGTCTTCTACATAGAAAACACTTATATGGCATATATGCTATATATATGCATTTTCATATATATCTATATAGGTAAATTATATTTAATGCTTGTAATTTGTGTTTATTTTCGACAATTATGAAGTTGTCATACTACAACTAAACACCTAAATTATGTTTAAGCACCATGCTAATTTAAAATAGGATGTTGGTAAGAAATATATAAAGTATCATTTTTTTTCGGCAAAAAAGATATCTCAATTAATCTTTTAAAAAACATTATATGTTTAAAAATGATTTTAATTGTGCATTTTATGTTCGAAAACATTGTTATAACATATAGAAACATGTTTTAGATATAATAGATATGAAAATCGTGTTATATACAAGAGTTAAGAGCGTGGACTCTGAAATTTTATTTTTTCTGGCGGCCATTTTGGATTTTTCGATTTTTTTCGCATTTCCGCCCGTTAGTTCGAATGGGACTTTTTTTTGGTAAAACAGGAATATCTCAGGATAACATAGCCGTAAAAATCATTTCTGTTTGAATTTTGTCTAGGTCAACCTCGAGATCTACTAGTCTAATACCTTCGTTGAATTAGCAGCGACTGTCAAACCAGCACCACCCTCAGCAATGGGACTGCTAAACGTAAACGGCAAGCTCTCAACCGGCTTAGTCTCTCGGGGGTCGCTGCATATCGGTGAACTCGTGACAAACTCCGGTTTTGAGGCCTTGGATTTTTCAGGAGACGATGTTGATGAGGTTTTAGCCTTAGACGAAGCAGCAAAGTCGAAGCTGGGAAGTGTATTGCCTATTGGCAGGGTAAAGCCGGTGGGCAGAGCGGGAGCTTCAACCTGCAAAGTAAATGAAAAATAAGTGTGCTCAATTTTCTATCATCGTTTTTAATTAACATTCAAAGTCAATATGAGAACATTTCACTTGAGTTCGATTGTAATTGTTGATTCGATAACCGAGTGCCATGTTCTTATCAAAATGCTTTTTTTGGTCGAAACCAGTATTAGAAGTAAATAAGGTTGAAAAATTCGGCTTCCTCTTCTATTTTCTTTTGTATCGGGAATCGGTATAGCTACGCCATAACATTACTTCGATCCATGCTTTTGACATTTCTTTTCTATTAAGCGAGTCGTACCTCTTCTTCTTCGTCCTCCTGGCCACGTTTTGCGCTGCTGTGGAATGTGCTTCGCTCTCTTTTCATTTTGCCGCCTGTTCTTCCACTGGATAAAGGCAAAACAAGACAATCGTGGATTGCATATCCCCCGCCCCGACTTTGGACCTCGTCACACAGGGAGCAGCACCTGGCCATACGGGAAGCTATTCCTTTTTTTTTCTATACAAACTGTTAAAAATGTATTTCTTTTGCGAAATTGAAAAGGTGTCAGGATGTTTAAAATGCAACGTCCTTCTCCTCAAACGTAAGACAAAATCTCACAAGACGACCAAACGTAAGCATGTGATTATATTAGTAACTATTGATGGCTTGCCAGAAAAATTAAAACTTTAATTGCATGGAGGAAAAATTATATCAACCGTCAAATAGCTTGCACTGGCTAGGGTTTCATTGGTCTAATATGCCTACCCTAACAAAAACCACAACAATTCCGTTTTTCCGATAATTCGATAGGGAGAACATTAACTTTCACATTAAAATATTGCCAAAATAGGTTCAATAAAGTTGAGATATCATTGGTAGTGTACATTATCCCGGCGTGGCCGAATGGATATAGTGGTTGACTCACTGGAACGAGTTGACAAAAGCACTGACCAGACGGCGTGAGTTCGAGCCCACTGCGGGGAGTCGAAAACTTCAAAAAATCGCCAAAATTATATTTTTTCGAAAATTCCAAAAATAACTTTGCGAGGCACAGCTTTGGTATATATTCTATCCAGCTGTGGTGTTTCATCCACCTACAGTGAACAGTAAGTGAGAAATCGCCTGGACAAAACTATCACGG
>LQRL01037585.1:2739-16268 GCA_001703475.1 Hydroides elegans
CATGCTTCTATAAGCACAATCCAGATACTTTTGAGACGCAGCTGACAAGGCCAGTGAAACAAATATATCATTTAACTTACATAGCAAATATGCTTATATAAGCACGATTACTTTTGTAAGCCAATTCCAAATACACCAGGCTCCCCAAATAGGTGTTAACACATCTCTATTAATTTGCTGATTAATATGCTGATATTAGCATGATTGCTTATAAATATGCTTATATAAGCATGATTGTTTGTAAAATCACACGCAAAATGTTTTTGGAGGGCAGCTGACTAAACATTAATTTGCTTATATAAGCATGTTTTCTTATATAAACACATACCACATACTTAAATGATAATATCTTATATCATCACCCACATTTCCTCATCTGAATATAAACTTTTCGCTTCTTTTTAAAGTGCTCCAATTTTCAACCGATCGAGATGACACCATGACGAGGCACGACTTCAGACCTTGGTTTATATGTGTATTAAATCTAAAATCTCTCGCTCAATTCCTTCATACCAAACTCGCGTGCACAAAGTACTTAACATCGGGTGAAAATGTTAAAATCGACATTTTTTAAGTGTTCCAGAATCGACAATTTTCGACCGATCCAGATAAAACCTTGACGAGGCACGACTTCAGAACTTGGTTTATACGTGTATAAAATTTGATAGCTCTAGCTCAACTCCTTCATACCAAACTCGCCTGCACAAAGTGCTTGGCATCTGAAAACAAGTTTAAAATCGACAATTTTTTAAGTGCTCCAGAATCGACAATTTTCAACCGATCGCGATAAAACCTTGACGAGGCACGACTTCAGACCTTGGTTTATACGTGTATAAAATTTGATAGCTCTAGCTCAACTCCTTCATACCAAACTCGCCTGCACAAAGTGCTTGGCATCTGAAAACAAGTTTAAATCGACAATTTTTTAAGTGCTCCAGAATCGACAATTTTCAACCGATCGAGATAAAACCTTGACGAGGCACGACTTCAGACCTTGGTTTATACGTGTATAAAATTTGGAACCAAGACAGACAGACCCAGACGGACAGACAGACAGACGGACGGACAAGCTCAACCCTATATCCCCTCGTTTTCACGGGGGATAACTAGGAGATTGCACATCTGTGACATAAGTCTTTAACGGTGTACAATTTTCGAACCCTAGGATATGGAACCGCACGAAAAGTACTGTGAATATATCCCAAAATATTCCAAATTTTAGACCCCCGTTACTTTTTACGTATTTTATCGATCAAACTAAAACCTCGACGCTGCAAATCTACAATTTAATGTTCTTTCACTGCGTACATCTTCAGAACTCTAGGACAGACTTCATATTAATAAATAATTAGACTTCATAATTCAAATAATAATTTAATTCAAATCACTTACAGATTTATTATTATAAAAAAGTACGAAGTGACTAATTCAAAAAGTACGAACTGACCAAAATAAAAGGTACGACCTGACCAAAATGGTACGAAGTTGTTAAAGTACGAACTGACCAGTTACCCGCAAAAAAGGGATACAAATCTCTCTTTGAATGTATATGGGTCGTCTCCACAAGATAAGGCAACTGGAAAACGTAAGTTCAAAAAAATCTGTCTTACAACGTCTTTCTCAGAACGTTTTTCTCACAACGTCTTTCTCAGAACGTCGTCATCACACCGTTACCCTTACATAGGCGTCCCATTAACCTAGTCACCGCAACGTCACGATATACGCATAATCTTTCTCTATGCTCTATGCTCAGGCCACCGTAATTTCGACCATCTTTAATTGATCAAACTAAATTCTAGACGTTGCACATCTGCAATATATATTCTTTCACTGTGTGGAGTCAAAGTATTCCTAATTTCACCAATTTCCTCTAAATTTGGACCCCGTAAATTCAACAATATTTGGTCGATCAAAATGAGACCTCGACGTTGCACATCTACAATATATATTCTTTGACTGTGTGAAGTTGTAGAAACCTAGGTCAGAGGCTTTACAACAAAGTGCTTCGGACAAACAACTGCATCTCAAATGTTTAATGTTAACAGACGGACGGAATGGGGGATAGCAATAGCCCTCGGTAAAAATTGGTTGGCTGCAGGCGAAAAAAAGCCGCGAAAAAAACAACAGTGTCTCAAGTGCTGAGAGACGGATGGACAGACGGAATTCGGGTTGGAAATAGTCTTCAGCCAAATCCTAAACCCGATATAAACAATTGACGCTTAAAAACAGTTTATATACAGGTAAAAAGGCTGTAAATGGAGTGTGTTGGAAAGTAGTAAAGAAAAAGAAGTTTAAAGAAGCGCGCCGAAGGAGCACCGATTTTTTTAAATAACAAAAATAGGATTTTTGTTTTAAAAAATATTTCGAAAAGTAGAAAAAAAAGAACAAAAAAAGAATGGTGACCGAAAAAAAGAAAGTTTTGACGATAAAAAAGAACGCAGTGAAAAAAAAAGAACAAATCTTTTAAAAAAGAACGGTCTGGCAGGCCTGAGACGGACAGACGGACAAGCTCAACCCTATATCCCCTCGTTTTCACGGGGGATAACTACCGTTGGTTTTTATACACAAATTAAAGTAAAGCGCATCAAATATCAAATACTAGATTACACAATTGAGTATTATCATCCCCCATACCTTCATGATGGCGGGCGGTGGGAGTTGGATGCGAATATTTTGGTCGTTTTGCGCCATGATGGCTGAGATCAGTTGACAGGCACGCGCGCGGTCAAAGAAGACATCTTTCTGAGTGAGCAGGTAGCCGCCTGTAAATGCAATCGAAGGAACGGAATAGTAGTCAATGACTAGTTGTGTTCTAAATGGTTGATTCACAATGATCGGTTTTTCAACCGGCTGAGCAATCATAAATTTCAAACTTAAATTGATACGACGTCGACATAAATATTCAATGTATGCCTGGAATATTCGTTTATTTTAAAAAACTTCAACAGATAGACGACTATTTATATGTAAATTATTTATGTTTTATAAATGAATTCAATCTATTTCGTTTAAATAAGAATATCAAGATATTCAGACTGTGAGCTGTTATTCTTGGTTACTCACCTGTGATGAAATCCTGAATGGCAGCAATAAGAGGTTCACCGTTTCGTGGTGTGATGATATTGGACTTCGACTGAAAGTGGAAAAAATGGTATTGGTCTATCAATAGTTTATACTTTATGGTTCAGGGTGTAGCATAAGGGGTCGAAACCCTCGGTAATTTCGAGGGTAAATCAAGATTACCGAGGCAGAATTGAGGTACCCTCGAAAAACTACCGAGGTAGAAAATCGGATCTACCGAGGCAGAATTTAGGTTCCCTCGAAAAATACCGAGGCAAAATCGGATATACCGAGGCAGAATTCAAGTACCCTCGAAAAAATAACGAGGCAGAATTCTGGCTTACGCTACACCCTGATGGTTATTTTGTTATATCAGTTTACGAAAGCAACCACTATGCACTCTAAAAGAATGTAGAACAAATGACAATTTTCAGGGTTGATGGCTAAATTTTTCCTATGAACAAAACCACTTAATTCGCTTCCTTATACCATCCCACAACTTTACAGTGATTTGCACAAACCTTGTTTAGAATAGCAAAATAAGAAAAAAAAGTGTTGATTTGATAACAAGTTACTAGGTTATTGCACATAATGTGACCCATGCAACTTTCACAATTATGCATTCTGTAGCGAAATAACACCCTATATCTTTCAGCGAAAACCTAGTATTACTTTGATATGGATTGGAAGTTTTTATCTTTTTTCTCGCAAAAAAAAAACATTTACTAAGTATTTGCAAAACACTGTAGAATTGCCTTCATTTCTTCCATTACTCACCCCCATAAGCACAATGGCTTCTGCTTTTGCCTCCTCGGTCTGTGGCAAATGTAAATTCATTTCATCTCCGTCGAAATCTGCGTTGAAAGGGTTGCAACAGCACTCGTTGAAGCGGAAAGTACGATGTGGTTTCACCGCGGCCTAGAAGAAAATATAAACTTTGGCTCAATTTCATAGCCTAAGTCAAGACTAGGTTAAAATGCTATATCAAACGGGAACCTGGTCTAGACTTCGGGTTGTGAAATTGGCCCAAAATGAGTCCCACATTAGAGCATGTATATCGGCTTCAACTACACACATTGTATGATATAGAATGCTATGATTTTCTCGACATCTGTGAAGTCCGCAGTTGGGCTAAGAAATCGAATAAAGTTTTTGTAGCGAGGGTACGTCGTCGGGTTCCAAAATACCGCTTAATATTATGCAAATTCGTTCTTTTAGGTGTATTTTTTTCGATATCATTTTATATATTTTATCCACGTCCATCGAAAAAAGTACTTTTGAGTAGTATTAGAATAAAGAATCGATTTTGTTAGTAGTTTGCGGGTCTGTGCAAAGTAACATAAAATGCCTTCATACTGAGAATTGAATCAGATGTAGCTCATAGTATATTCACTACGTATATATAATAAAATCCTAGGTACCATTACTCACATAGAATGCCTGAATACTGAGTTTATGAAGTGAGGGTTGGCGGTTGAATAGAACAATATCGCCATCGATGAGATGTCGCTCCACCACGTCGCCGTATTTTAATTCTTTTGCGATCTTGTCTCGGTTGCCATAGCGCAGATATCTAAATAATATTGTTGATACAAATATTAACACACCAAATATTGAGGCACTTTTTATATTTTTGTAATAGAGGTAAACTGTTATATTCTATTAAGATGCATAGCTGTGTTGATATAAACTCATCGGTTAAGCTACTCACGGTTTAGCTTTGAAACCAGATCTTCATTATTCTTTAATAATTAACAACCATCTTTTTTTTATTCTAATTTTGCATACATTCTTTGGCTGAAAAATAAAGTCTAGAATGAATGATCAAATTGTTAATGTTAGTACACTACATACCGTTTGATATTATTATCTCGTTGCTGAATAAAATTGGCGCCCGGATGTACGTCGACGCCATTTTTAATGAGCGTGCGCATGAACTCGATGTTGGCCTTGTTGACCTTTTCCGGATACGTGAGCACTTTGGCTACGTGCACGGGTACTGCCACCTACAGAAAGGTCAAGAATAGAAAAATGTAGGTCATATGAAGTTAATTTATATATTTCTTTGATCTGCAAATTCCATATTACATATGATATTTTTTTATGACTTGAGGACAAGCAAAATCAATATCAAAGGTATAAAGTTTGAATATATTACCAATGTTATGAGTGTATGCTATGTTATACTATATTATTGGTATTCCGTAATATTGATGAGCTAACATAACTGTTAATTAAATGTTATTCAATTTCAACACTATAGTGGGCAAATAAAAACAACAAATTTACAATGTATTTCAATTCCAACGATATTTAGGCGCAAACAAATCAAAAACACAAAAGCAACAGAATCATACCTGATCAATGCGTAGATTGGGATCGGGCGAGATGACGGTTCTGCCCGAAAAGTCCACTCGTTTGCCCGACAGGTTGCCACGGAAACGACCTTGCTTGCCCTTGAGCCGCTGACAGAAGCCGCGCATCGCTTTCTTGGGCTGTTAAAAGAGAGGTAGAGATTGAAAAATGAAAAAGAGTTGATGATATCAATAGAGTTGTTTAGGTACAAATACAATTTAGTGTTTATGTTTCTATCTACAATGTATTTACATAGAAATTAAATGTAAACGAAAACATATGATCATAAGTTCAAATGAAATTAAAGTAATTTATATTGTAACCCTTTTATAAATTATTGATGCGTTTGGTTTTAATAGTTAAATATGTGCTGACGATATGCACTTTACGCACGTAGTGCAGCATGAACAAATATTTCAGATTAGAGTACTCACAGCCATATGTATAGGAATGCCTGAAGTCTCACTGTTGTACAGCAGTGCCACCTGGAGTTGCAGGAAATCCCAGTCTTCCTGCAAAGCGAAAACGAATTATGAAATAAAATATACATGAAGTGTAACCATTATACAGTAGACTCTCGTTAATCGGAACTCTTTTAATCGGAACTATCTGTTTATCGGAACCGATTTTAAAATACCATAATCGTATATTCATACAAATTTATTACTGTTAATCGGAACCCACGGTTTATCGGAACCAAAATGACCGGTCCCGAGGGGTTCCGATTAACGAGAGTCTACTGTAATACAAAATCTCATTACAGGCTACCCATCAATTGCCTTATGCTTACCGTATAGTAAATTAACATTTGCAAAGTTCAAAAAGAATAATATGCTGTTTTCTATTTCAAGGCATAGTTCTTTAGAAACACCTCACATACCATGATCATTTGCATTTTGGCGCCAGCAGTCCTATGCTTTATGATGACGTCGTTCAAAAATATGATTTCGGTCAGTTTCATCGTGATGTCATCTTCATTGCTGAACAGATTAAGGTGATGGTTTATTAATAGAACAAGGTAATCGAAAATGTATATAACATAATGCTCAACTGCAGATTAAATTCAAAATTGATATGACTTAACCAAAGTCGGTTTCTTATAAACTGTATGCGTACATCATTTCGTATAACGGACCGGTCAGAGAAGGTTTAAGATCGGGATAGGAAGTAAGGTAGGAGTTATGTCCTGGCTTTAAAATTAAACATTGATATCAGACACTGAAGGCCAGACACAGAGCGAGAAAAAAATATTCCGTGAGAGGGTGGGATTTGTTTGCAGGGTTCATACAATTTTTCCAGAACAAATTTCCATGACTTTTCCATGACATTTTCCATGACAAAAGTCACTATTTTCAGGACCCATAAAAATGACTTTTTTCGTTAATATTTTTTTGCAACATTTTATTTTATAACCACAGTACACACGTGATTCAATATATATATAGTTTTAAATTTAGCATATTTTGCCCTTGAGAATCGTATGAATTTTCCTCGGCTATTGGATATATGTACAACATGTCAAAATATTCTAACATTGAATGCGAGCGCCGAAGGCGCGAGCGAACATTTTTACGGCATTCGAAACATGTATTTTTAAATTGTGTGGATTCCCATCAAATTCACATTCGCACAAGCGGACGAACCATCAGTCGCATACGGCAGGGCTTTACCTCAACCGAAATTAGAAAAAAATCAAAAAGGCTGTTCGCCCGACCGAAGAATAAGTTGCCCGGTATATCTATAACAAAGGTGATGCCTCAATCGAGTTATGGCTTGATCAGAATCTATTCGTCCTCAAATGTCTTAACGACAGCGGCGTATGGTATTCAAATAATAACTGTGTCCTAACGGAAAGCGAGCGCCGAAGGCGCGAGCGAAAAATTGTAACGGTTTTTTCGCGAAAACAGTTTATATAAAAACATTTTATTGTATAGTAATACAATACATGAATCTTAACATAATGATAAATATAAGCATATAAGTGTTAATAAAAAATCGAGCACCAGAGACACGAGCGAAAATTAGCACTATGCAGAAAACGACTTGACAATGCGACCGCTAAGGTAAATCCCTGGTATGATACGCGAGCGTGCGACCGCTAAGGTGCATCCCTGCTACCAACAATTACCAACAATGCCCTAATAAATGGAAGCATTTACAGATATACTCAATTGAGTATATATATATTCAATTGACGTTAGAAAATAAAATTGCGCCAAAGGCGCAAAATATTTTTTCAGATAAATGTTAACAAAATATACCAAATATTTTTTTTTCTAATTATGGAATTTGTAAAAATATACTTTTTCCATGACATTTTTGTAAAATTCCATGACATTTCCATGACTTTTCCAGAAAAATAAAATTCCATGACATTTCCATGACATTCCATGACAAAAATATTGTTCCAGGTTTTCCATGACATGTATGAACCCTGGTTTGGATTAAGCAACTTGGCCTTACTCGTTGATCTTAAGCAAGGAGCATCGGTTTAATGGTTATTCCACTTACGTGCCGGCTTTGAGATTGGATACAACAGAAGGCCGGATGCAGAGCGGAAATATAAGACTGAGGAGTGACTGAGCTTCGGAGAGATTTCTAGCGATTTAGCTTCAAGTGTCGACCTTGAGTAAGAAGACTATATAGAGCGGACAGGACGGGGAAGGGATTAGCGGTTTCAAGGACGATGTGACTTACGTGCCGGCCTTGAGATCGGATACAATAGAGTGTCGGATGCGGAGCGGGAAAACAGAGAATTGTGAGGGATTGGGCTTCGGTGGGATGTGGCAACAAAGCCTTTCTTGTCGACCCTCAGTTAGCAGCTATGGAGTGGCCTATGAAATGCGGAATGTATGTGATTAGAAAAAAGCCGAGGATGTCAGAGGTGATTTGACTTACCTGCCGGCCTTGAGATCGGATACAACGGAAGGCCGGATGCAGAGCGGAGGGACGATTATGCGTGTCAGGATGAGGTCCTCGGGTTTGCTCGTATTTGGTGACATCAATAGCAAAGGAATGTCCTGCAAGGAAAAAAAAGTGAATTGGTCAACTAAAAAGATTTTTCAGGGTTTTTCTCATTTGAGTTATCATTAATGATTATTTCCTCTTTTTTTAAAATTTCACATATTGTGTCGGTGTTAAGGGAGCAGGTTTAAGAGTCATGTTTTAGTGTAATGTTATTTTGACTTTTTTCTCAAATAAAGATTTCATTATTCTTGTTATGCCATTGGTATATTAAACTGATAGAGTTAAAGATATTTTATCTAAACTGTACTGATGGATATTACAGATAATTATCATGCATCACTAAACAAACCTCTTCACGAATTCGTTTAAAAAGATCAAGCACAATAAGAGGATTGAGCATTTCTTGTGCTTTTCCCAGCAATGGTTCAATGTCTTTGTTATATTCCATCGCGTCCTCGAATGAGTTCAGAAAATCGGTGACAACGGGGTTCTGGTTGCGTTTCAGCTGCTTGTATTTTTCGTGCACGATTTTCAACATGCCGCATTTCTTGACAGTTCCTGGTTGACAGAAATATGAAAAGGATACATGATGAACAGAGTGATAAACATTCGGTAAATCATGACCAAGCATAGAAAGAAGGTTATACATGTATATAATACTGGACAATCATACTTCGTTTTCATAGATGCATACAGAATGTAAGTTACATAGTGTCAACAAATGTATTTTTTTCTAAATTGTACTGATGGATATATCTTTTGATAAATAGCAATATCTTGCGTCGAACCCAGCGAATAATTCATAAGATTCTGACAGGCTAACCTGCACTGACAAATTGTGTCCAAAAAGCATCAATTCTGAAGTTTTCGTGTTCATAAATTGCATCGTGAGTTTTAATTTAACACCTTGCTTATCTAATCGAATGCACCAAAATGACACGCAAAGAAGCCTAACAAGCCAAACAATTTCATCGAATCAAGCCATGTTTTAGTATTTTACCATTAAGCTCGCCACAGTGAAAACAAATGCTGGATTTCTTGCATTTGTCCACGATCTTCTTCTTCAAGCCTTTCTTTTGCAAATAGGTCATGCCGGGTCTTCGGAGTGTTTCCGTGAATTGTTTCTTGACATCGGCCGCTAACAGCAGGTGACTGCATTTCTGTTTGAAAAAAATGTGAAGCGATTGTATTGTAGTAGATTGGGATCCAGGATCGGTGGAATTTATTGTGAAAGAGAATGAAACATAGAAAGGAAGCTAGACATTTCAGGAGAAAATTTGTTGAACAACAAATTTGTTGAACAACAATTTGAAAACAAAAATATTTGAAAGCTGTAAAAGATAATCCTTCAATATTTGTGAAATTTAATTTAGAAATGTTGTACACAAATAACCTGCTGCGCGCAGTCTTGTACGTCACTCTAGACTCTAGACCTGTTTCATTTTAAAACACGCATTTAATAATTTTAAGTCCATGAATGAGCGAACGATTAAAGTAAAAACAATATCATTTATTGGACACATCAATCCACATAATTAAGCAAGAACTTATTTTACCTTACAAATACTTTGCAGTATAGTTATAATGGCGCGAAAGTAACCAATGTGGAAGACCGGAAGTTCAAGGTCGATATAACCGAAATGACCAACGCAATCAGCTAGATTTAGCCCACATGTCTCACAGTTGTTGTCCTTCTCACTAGTACCCTGTACAACAGATGATAGGAAAATGCAGTATCAAATTATTTATGATGAAATTTGTGTATATTATGTAACACATGATATTATTTGTTTATCCGTGTTCGGTTCAACGAGATTCCAATGTATAGGCTATACATTTTTGGTACCTCAAGTCAATCCACTCACCATTCTATGATCGAGAACACCATGTGCGACTGGTTTCCGGCGGCCATCTTGTGAATAGAGATTCTTGCTGACCACCTGTATGTGACCCAGTTGGCGCATTTCATTGGCGCTCATCAAGCCGAAGGTCACATGGCTTCTGCAAATGCAAAATAAGAAAAATGGGTTATTGAGTATATGTCAGTTTTCTACACTTTACATGGTTTAACATACATGGCTTCTGCAAATGCGAAAAAAAAGAAAAGAAAAATGGGTTATTGAGCGTATATCACATATGGTAAATGGGTTATTCAGTCAATCATCTATATCTTACATGGTTTTACATGCATGGCTACTGCAGATTGCAAAATATGGAAAATGGGTTATTGAGTGTATGTCACGTCATCTATTCTTTACATGGCTTCTGCAAATGCAAAATATGATAAACGATATATCAAAGGCTTACTGTTGGAATAAAATACACTTGATATATGTTACTGTTTACAATATACAGGCAGCGACATCAAGAACCCGTTTTTTTTTACAATCGCAAAAAAATATATACATATATATGTAAACTTATGGTAAATGGGTTATTGCATGTAAGTCAGACATCTATTCTTGACATGATTTTACATACAAGGCTTCTATAAATGTACCACATGGTAAATGGGTTATTGAGTGTAAATCAGTCATCTATTCTTTACATGGTTTTAGATACATGGCTTCGGCAAATGCAAATACGGTACCCGCAAATGGGCTATCATTGATTTATTCTTTACATGATTTAACATCAATATATTTAGCGAATGAAATATTACACAGACTATCTAGTTGAGAAAACCAAGGATCAACGCATTTGTCATGACTGGTACGGTAGTACGAATAAGATAAGGAAGTATCTGTGAAAAACGAGTGGATCCAAACGCCGCAAAAAATTCTGAGGCCTTAAATACATATTTTCACACATTTTGTACCACTTTCAGTTTCGCGGATTCCGTCAGATTTAGAACAAGTATTCAGTGAAAACATACATGTCCAAAACGCATCTAAATATACATGTACACATATGCAATGAAAGACATTCAATTACTTGATTTATCATGTTAAATACAATATACTCTAGGTGTACGTTTTAATCAAGAAAATAGCGGGGGTGCACCTTAGCGGTCGCACGGTCGCATATGCGACCGTCGTTTCGTCCGCGCGAGTGTCGCTTAAGGCGACACTCGCGCTAGTGCGAATGTCATTTTGATGGAAATACACATTGTGCAAAATACATGTATTTCTAAATACCTAAACAATTGTATTTAAGGTTATTCATGTTTAAGATTAATATCACGCGCGAATGTCACTTTGCCAGCGCGAGTGTCGGTTTCGATGACGGTCGCGCAAGCGCGATCGTCGATTTTGGGTTAAGGTGCACCCCTGAATAGTATACTTTTTTTAAGAGAAGCCTGTGTTTAAGACTAGTAAATGAACTTTGACTGACTCCATAGTAACTCCATAGTAACTCAAGTCTGACTCCATAGTAACTCTGACATTGAGACCTTTGCGTGATTCTGACATGGTTAATACAAAATCCATTAATATTTCGAAGTCTGTAGGCTTTATCATCCCCAACTTTGGAAAAGGGTTCAATAAAGGTGTTGGTAACTCCTTATTCTTTATCTTATATATTAATGTAGCACATTCTAATTTAACAATATCTTCGATTTTTAGCAGATTTAGATGATCAAATGAACCGGTTGAATGAGCATTTCTTTTATATGGAATAATATGTTCATGTTTTTATCATGTAATAATATGCACAAATATTTTATTTTAAGCTGAAAACCATCGCGACATAGCTACTCATATGAATGATAATAAGCTTTATATTCGTTTCATTTGTTCATAACGTATTCTCTCTAATAATCGCACATGTGCACTTATGTTTTACAAAAACTGCATTTAAACACTGTAAAATGCATGATTTATATTATAAATCCATTAGTTAAATGTTTAAAAAGCTGAAATTTGTCATCATTATGCTTAGGAGAATCAAAGTTGGTTAATTTCTTCTCGAATTCCTCATCCTCATTTTCACCAAAAATTGACAAACACCCCTATCTTCTGTCATTTTTGTGAATTTAGTGAGCTTTGAGCAATCGAAAGTTGGGGGGTGTGTGTTTATTAGAGATAAAATTTGTAATTTTCGCTAGGGGTGTGCGATTATTGGAGAGAATACGGTACCAGCAGTTTTATTTGCACATGGGTTCTAGGGCTGTGTCGGGTTCCTCGGGTAGACGGGAACTCAGCAATCGCCTCGGGTACCCGAACCGAAGATTGGGTTCGGATACCCGAAACGTTGCATTATGGTAAAATATAAATAGCTTTAACTAAAAAAAGTTCTTTTTAGGCACATTTACATTTTCAGTCCTCTAGGTGTTAAGCAATGAGTTTTCAGTATGATTTGTCAAAAATAAAATAATAAATGAGAATAAACACGACATTTCACTTCATCTTATATTAGCTTATAAAATTACGTTGCAGAGCATATATGTTAACAAGGAAGTATTTGTGAAACACGAACAGGCCCCAACCGCCCCAAAACTCGAAGGGGTATGGGTTTTTGTAGATTTAAAATATATCTCCTATGAAAAATGCTATTTTGGCCAATTTGACCATTTCCGGTGGGGTGTTTTTGGCCGAAATGGTCAAAAGATACATCTACGGACCAATACCTTGCATTTGAGCCTATAATAAAGTCTCTAGGACCTTCCGTTCAAAAGTTCTAGCCCGTACAAGCTCAAGTCTTGAAAACCCGCTATTTTGGGCTATTTTGGCCAATTTGACCATTTCCGGTGGGGTGTTTTTGCCCGAAATGGTCAAAAGGCACATCTACGGACCAAGACCTTTCATTTAAGCCTATAACCAAGTCTCTATGACCTTCCGTTCAAAAGTTCTAGCCCGTACAAGCTCAAGTCTTGAAAACCCCCTATTTTGGGCTATTTTGGCCAATTTGACCATTTCCGGTGGGGTGTTTTTGGCCGAAATGGTCAAAAGGCACATCTACGGACCAATACCTTGCATTTGAGCCTATAACCAAGTCTCTATGACCTTCCGTTCAAAAGTTCTAGCCCGTACAAGCTCAAGTCTTGAAAAACCGCTATTTTGGGCTATTTTGGCCAATTTGACCACTTCCGGTAGGGTGTTGTTGACCAAAATGGTCAAAAGGCACATCTACGAACCAAGACCTTTCATTTGAGCCTATAACCAAGTCTCTATGACCTTCCGTTCAAAAGTTCTAGCCCGTACAAGCTC
>LQRL01037586.1:11930-23689 GCA_001703475.1 Hydroides elegans
TGAAAGCCCTCGAGATCACAGCCACACTCCTCAAACTCAAACACGACGTAGAGTTGATCCGGACCAAATACATCTGTGAAAAAAAATCAGATTCAACATATTGAAAACCACAACAAAAAAATATTGAAACGTTTTTGTTTTGTTGTTGTTGTAGATATATGATTGTTGAGGGTAATTCATTATATTCACCATGTATTCATTTAAATAGATGACAATTGAGGGTCACAAATTGTTGCTACCAAAGACACATTAGTCTATATTGACATTATTGAGTCAGTTATGTATGGGTGGAATAAAAGAGATAAATAGGCAAAAATCAAATGATCTAAAATAATAAAGTGAGCACAAAAACAGGAAAAAAACTGCGATATCTATCACAATTTCATTATTGGTCAATGTTCATATCTGACAAGTACAATTACATTCATGACGTTGCTTATTGTTTTCCTGTGTCTATAAGTGGTATTTACTGAACAAAAACAAATTTCAAAGATACATGCCGGCTATAAAATCAACACTCTAAATTTTAAGTTTGTTTTAGTACACAGCCAAGCATATGTTGGGTCATTGTTTGTCATACTTAGTTTCTTTTACAATGATCATGAGATGAAAAAAAATATATCTCTAAAAACGTCGAGAAATATGTGAACCACTAATCAGGGTTCGTCCAAGGGAGGTTCGGCGACGCGTTTAAAACGCACACCCTTTATTTGGATGCGTTTTTTGTTCGCAGAGCGCGTTTTATATAATTCAGTTTAAAATTCTCATTTCACTCGAAAAAAAAAATCACCTTTATAAATAAAAACTCTTACATGTATTTATAGACCACGAAAATAATCCAGCTACGAAATGGCAGTAATGTTTTCGAAAATCCTTCAGTTTCTTAATTTGTGTGTTTTATTGAGTTAGTAAAAAATATTCAATACGAAGAAAACAATGATATAAGCAGTGTTCAATCTAGGATTTTGATTTAGTGCGTGGAAAAACGCACTAAATTTTTCGGAGTGCGTGATTTTGAAAATCAGTGCGTGATAAATTTATGTATACACCTATATACATATTCGTATATATATTGATAATATAAACCTATATACGTGTATATGTATTACAAGTTGAATATATAAATCGGTATATAAGTTGAATGAAATAAAGTAAAAATGCATAAAAACATGCACACCGTTTAACATAAACTCAGAATCGACGACCAAGGCCTCATGATCACGTTCGCGCGACAAACTCATAAAAAGTTTGTGGCCAAACCAAAAATTATATTTGTTTGTATATTCAAGGTTCTCCATAAAAAAAGGTCTCACATTAGTGCGTAGGCTATATCTATTATTAAATGGATTATGATGGAAAAACGTTTTTAAAAAAGTGACAAAATGAATGTTATGGCGATTTTTCGATTCCGGAACGGTTGATCATATAGACGTCCTCCTTACTCACAGCAAGGTTGAAGCGCCGAAGGCGAGAGCAAAAAATACGATAAGTTTTAAATGCTCCACGAATTTTAATATTACACATTAACTAGCAAAAGGTTAGTCGTGAAGAAGGCGGCTAACCTTGAAAAGTTAGTGGTGCATCCCAAAAGTTGATCGCGAATGCGATCGTACGACCGCTGATGTCAAACGATGCATGCATAACAATTTAAATCAGTCTTTTATTTGACATATTTAATCCAAAAACAAAATTGGGTAAGTAAGGATTACTACTGAATGAAATCGCGATCCCCGTCACTAAAAAAACTTCTACCAGTTTAAATGTTTTAAGCTTTAAATTATGATATTCACTGAAAGAGCAATTTTTGGAATTTCAGTTGCGACAGTCCATTTCAGCATACACCTATGATAAATGAAATTACAATACGTGGTAAAATTTTTAGAGATATCGACAACGAATCTAGATTTTCAATCAAATATTGCAATATATCGCTATCATAAATTTATATGCTATATATTATATTTAAAAAAACGCACTGCCTCAAATTCAGTGCGTGATTTTGAAAAATGAGTGCGTGAAAAAAACGCACTCGATTTTTCAGAGTGCGTGATTTTGAAAATAAGTGCGTGATTACGCACAAAACGCACTCTAGATTGAACACTGTATAAGGGCTCTAGACATTATTTTTTTTCGGGTATTAAAACACAGGGATGTATTTGGCACTCAATATTTTTTCTCCCTTGGGCACAATGCCTTCAGAAAACGTCACCGATAGAAACCAGTGCGCTCAGGTGTATGTCACATGTAAATAATGATACAGCCATAACCCGAATTCGCCTAAGCTCCGATTTATTTACTAATACCATTATTGTTATGCAAGCGCTGAAGGCCCGACCGATTTTTAAAGGATATCATATGATAGAATATGCATTTCTTGAGTACCATAATCCTGAAATATAGGCACATCCTATGCAATAATGGTTTAATCATATCAAACAATTGAAAACATAAACGCGTGTCCATAATCTTCATGCGTTTTTTCTTTTCGACTTGCGTTTTTAAAACGCGCGCCCTTGATTTTCGTGCGTTTTTCAGGATTTTGATGTGAAAAATAACGCAAAAACGCGCCCTCGGACGAACCCTGCTAATTTAAGTACAATTGATTCAATAGCACATAAATTCCAAAGCGAGTCATACAATGAATCAAGCCTATATGTGTCATACCTGGCCGGTCATTCTCGGAGCCCTTCCTCTTGTCGAAAGCGTCCCACTGTTTGAGCAAGGTAGGTGGATACTTCCCGCATACTACAGATACCCTGTATATGCATAAAATGGACCTCACACTACAGTTATAAAATATTGCAATAGATTTAAGATTTATCGTATATACGTTAACTCATGTCGTTATCGTTAAAATGTATGTCATAAAGGCAGGACACCCTTAATTGACCAGATAAATCTAAAACTTTGAAATGGGGTGGTTTGATTTTCGCTTTTTTAAAAATGCATGTCCAATGCGCATATCATGCATGAAATTATCGGTATAAATATTACATGATTGAATATCAATAAGGAACTCTTGAAGGCC
Organism: Hydroides elegans; assembly: GCA_001703475.1. Lineage (NCBI taxonomy): Eukaryota > Metazoa > Annelida > Polychaeta > Sabellida > Serpulidae > Hydroides > Hydroides elegans. The sequence continues at coordinate 14,959 of LQRL01037586.1, forward strand.
TACATATCAACCCTAATGAGGAAGTGAAATTAATTCATTAGGCTATCATTTCAAAAGCGGGTATACATGATCGCATCCAATGTGGACCAATTCTCAGTGCATTTACTCGATACAAATAAGAATGGGTCTAGCAAACAATTGCCATCAGAAAACAATAAATACATTTTTGAAAGAATATTTATTTGTTTAGAAGTAGATGTAGGCTACATGTAGTACATGTACATGTATATCTTGAACCGTGAGCTATCTTAAGATATCCAAGTATTTAATTTAGACGCAGCTTGCACCAGCACAATTCTTCTAATTTAAGTCAATTTTCATTTTTATGTGAGCCATAATTTAGATATTGAATGTTTTTAAATCTATATTTACAAAACGTTACCTACCCTCGCACATCAACAAAGGCTGAGGTTGAGTTGTCCGTGCCATGCCTTAGGTGGCTTAATTCTCTACAAATATAACATTTATAAATCCATTTTCAATTCTTCAAACAGTATCTTCCGGATATATTCTTAAACAAAATCGTCTTCTATATTCGGTTTCGGACGCTAAGTTACCTTTATGAAATGAACTAGACGTGTACAACAAGTTTTAAATATAGTTTTATCATGTCTACAGCGTCAAGGTTATAGTGTTTTGAACAACTTACAGCGAGGTTCTATCCTGAGAATCGAATACCGATTATACCGCAATTTTTGTTTTATATTTTGCTATCCCTTCTCAGTTCGATCAAGCTGTTATCGGTAAATATAGTTTCACTTACTTTGAGATGACAATTTCTGGCAGCATGGCCTCGTACGTTTTCTGTGGCTCATCGTTCACAGCAAAGTCACCTTCGATCGGGATGATCTGTCGAATATCAAAATGTACATCACAATTTTTTATTATCACGTTCAGTAAACTTTGTAACTTCAAACACGATTAACTCGAATAACCAGCTCGAGTTGATTTCCAAGCCCCTTCTTTTACATATTATTAATCGTATAAAGTCGGGTTAATTATATATATTATTTATTATAAACTATTCAGGCTTCCTTGAAAAAATGCTTAACATGCAATTAAAATCACGCTTAAAAGTGCCGTGTGGTAGATATCAGTACATAATTTATAGATCCGTAAATTTGGATGTGAATTCAAAACTAATATTTCTGTATCTTTATTGCACTAACAAACCTTGAGCGCCACCGACTTCTTGCTTCGTTCGGTCTTGAACACTTCGCCATACACTCCTTCGCCAATCTTCACACATTTCCGCAGCATGCTGAAATATGATCAAAAATGTAATTAAAATCATTAAGCCCACTAAATACAATTGCAAATACATGTGATTGTATATAAAATACATAATGATTATATTTCCATATTTCTGTATTTATCGAATGCATACATATGCTTCATACATCATAATTGCATTTTTCATTTTGAGATAGGAACTGATTTTAGAGAACGAAATTTACACTTGCTCCATGCTGCTAACTTTTTTCATAAGAAAAAGCTTTACAATAGGGAGTGTCATATGGTCCTGACAACGGTTCCGTATTAAATGTTTTTATTTTAAATATGTAACACTACTTTTTTTGTGGATGAAAACATTAGTACTCACGTTGGCGTAAAGCATTTGCTAAAGGGTATGGGTTCCGTTTGGTCGCACTTGAGAAGCACTTTGTCACGGGCACTCAACACTTCCACACCGCGACTGTTTCTCAAAGGCGTTAGCACCTGCAACATATAAATGAATTATTGAATATTGAAAAGATTCCGTGCAATATAGTGTTATGGTTGTGTTCACACGGATCAAACCACTTAAGGTCGGACGGTAGTCGATGTTTTTTCTTCTTCGGAATTCGGCTATTTTAACAACGGTCAAACCAGCTTCAAACCTACTATAAAATACCTTCAAACCAAATAAACGTGCCTTTTGGTTTGAAAGTCGGTTTAGTCTCTCATCTGTTAGAGGCGACACGGCATTTTTTTTGCTGCAAATTTTGATTTTTTTCGTGTTATACTAGCACACTATGCATTCCAACCATTTGAAAGATATCACTTTGATCTCTAAATAGAAAAGCTTTAAACAAACTGGACAATACCTGGTTGATATAGAATTCGAATGGAATTTTAATTCATTACACTGCATTCGTTTAATAGCTTTACCTTAAGCGAATTACACAGCTCATTCAAGATAGCACTCTTTCGTGTTGACCTAACTGGAGTTTTGAAAGCTGGTATGACTTTCCCTGAAATAGATAAAATAATAAAAGAATAGTTGATTAAAAAAAACATCTATCAATTAATTGCAATATCTGTACTCTATGGAGACGAAGTTGATATGCGCACGTATAGTATTAACAATCCAAGAAGTAGATATAAATCCAGATAGTTATTGTTATGGTCATCATGACCATGACAATAACTTCCTAATTTAATATTTTTATGACCGTCATGTACTTATGCAAATTAATAAAATCGCCTACTTAAATTGGTCTTACAATTCAAACGCAGAAACTGGAAAACATCACATAAATTGTATTACCTAAATTGCAATTAGTTTTGCTTTTCGCTGTAACACCTTCCCTGGTATTACTTTTTTCCTCCTGTGAACGGCTAGACGCAGTTGAAATACTTAGGCTGTCAGTTACATCTTCGGCACATTCATAACGCGTCATATTGGCACTATTTTCACTGCCAGATTCCTCCGCAGCACTACTTTTATTCACATCACCACCGTTCGCCGAAGAACTATTTTTACGTGTAGCAGAGGAACTACTTTTTGTCATATGCACGTTTTCCGAGGTACTATTTTCTTGGTCGGAACACTCTTCCGCGATATTTGCCAACACATCCGGTTCATGTTCATTTCCGGAAGCGGACTCATCCAAAGTGTCGTCTGCTTCTCCCGAGGCGTAGGAATATTCACTTTCCCCACCCGAGGACCGAACTTCCTCACTTGAAAGCGCATTGTCTTCATTTTCCGTCTCGTCTTCTGAATTAGTCTCATCATTTTCAACCAACTGACTTGTCGAAAGTTCATCACCTTCCTCACTGTCAACGTCGCTATATTCTTCCGCCGAGGAACTATTTTCTTCACTGTTCGTTGCCTCGCTTTCGGAATCATGTATCGAAATGGCACTTAATCGAGATTCGGCTTCTTCGTATTGACTAGATAAAGAATCACAATGAGATATTTGGCCATTTTTCCGAGTTCTTCTGTCGAACGTATCATGGCTTAAGTGAACTAGTTTTGAGTCAGATACACTCATATTTTGACAATCATGCGATTCATTTATATCTTTGAAAACACGAGCTCTGGTAGTTTGTCTTTGTTTTACACAGGACCGTGTATTATAAGACTTATAAGATGAACTACTGTTCGATTCCTGGGACATATCGACGGTGTAATCCAAGGTTTCTTCTGGGGATACTACGGCACGTGAGTCCACATTCAATGAATATTTTATATCTGAAACAGAAAAATTACTGATGCAGATCATTTCAACAATATAAAGGATTCTAAAATTATCACGACTGCTCCTGAGCAAATAATCCTTTAATCGTTGAATAATAGAAAAACATAGGCATCAGAGATGCAAAGTCCCCAGCCTAGGCAAAACATTCTTTGACAAGAATAATTGTCAATAAAATAAAGCAGGTAAAAAAATATCTTTCTCACAACGACTTTCTTACAACGTCTTTCTCACAACGTCTTTCTCACAACGTCTCTCTCACAACGTCTTTCTCACAACGGTATTCTCACAACGTCTTTCTCACAACGTCTTTCACACACCGTTTGCTTTACATATTCATCCACACAACGTAGTCCTCACAACGTCACAATATACGCGTAATCTATCTTTGCTGTACAAATGTCCAAATATATCTCAATTCCATGTTATTTCGACATTTTGCAATCGATCAAACTGAAACCTCGACGTTGCACATCTGCAATATATTTTCATTCACTGTGTGAAGTTTCAGAACCCTAAGACAGAGGCTTCATACCAAAATGCCGCGGACAAACTACTGCATCTCAAATGTTAACAGACGGACAGACGGACGGACGGACAGACGGAATGGGGGATGGCAATAGCCCTCAGCCAAATTGGTTGGCTGGGGGCTAACAACGGATCCAAGCACTGAATATGTCCTACAAAGCCTTAGAAAAATATTGATTAAAACCCCTATGAGAAATAAGTTAGAAGTATCTTTAATTCTAGGCTCGCGCTAGCCGTTCGCATTTTCGGAAAATGCGATTTTTTTCGGGAAATGCGAAAAAAATTAGGATCTTTGGGAAATTTTGGCCTAGCGCGAGTCCAGTTTATAACTAAATATTTTAAAAATAAATTGATTTAACAGACATACCTTCTTCATCACTATCCTCCACGATATTCGACAATTCGCCATCATCCTCATCTTCTTCATCCTCTCCGCTAGAGGACGCTTCCTCTTCGTCACGTGACCGATGATGACTCATGTCTGTGACATTGGCCTCGTTTTCGCCACCCATGCCAGAATCTAGACAAAATAAATACAGACTTATTAGGTCATTTTTATCAAAAACTAATTATGAAGATTTCGATAAAGGAATTATCTCCAAGTGTATACTTTAAATATTTGAAAATTACTACTTTTAATGTTATAATTTACAAATATTATCAGGACTGTGTGCATTAATGGATGAATTCATATGCAGATAATTACACAACTAACAACTTATAAACTTTTAACTAAAGGAAAATAAAATTAAAAACAATTCACTCTGTAAATGTGTTAACATACATGCGAAAATACCGAAAGCAAAAGCTATCTAAGAAATAGGGTATTTACTTCAAACAAAGACTTACAGCGACACTATATAGCACAATGCACTGAAAACTAAAAATACAATATATTATATAACTAGTCGATATATCCAGAGCAGCTCGTTAACTAAAGGAAAATCAAATTAAACACAATTCACCATGTAAATGTATAAACACGCGTGCAAATAACAAATGCAACCGCTAAACAGGGACATAGTATTTATTTTATTGACATCAATAAATACATGCAACAACACCATAGCAGCATTCTACAATGCAAGGAAAATTAAAAACACGAAATTGCTAATATATCCGCAGCTGCTTTTGCCTATCCATCAAAAGCATGGTGTTAATAACGTTTTATGAAAGAGCATGCGAACGCCTACTTTTAAAATCACACAACCTAAACTATACGTACTTGTCGATACATCCGCCGCTGCTGCTTTAGCCGATTCATCCATCACTGAGCGAAATGACTGCTTGGCCTGATCCAAGATCGATCCGGACGCATTCAAACGGTTGCTACGGTTACGCAAACTGTAACCATGGACAACAGCCGAGTGACCCCCGTCATTGGTTGCATCAAACAAACTCCGCGATGCGTCATAAGATTCGTGTAAATAATCACGTGATTGAAATAGATTTGGTTTGCTACAACCGCCTTTTCTGGTACTAGTCCCACCACTGCTCATGGTTTGCTTAACGACGTATGTGGCTCGCCTGTTGCTAGGAGGGATAATGTTTAAGACATTTCCTAATCGCTGTGTTAGGCTTTGGTTGTTGGTATCGGTACCGGAAGAGAGGCGTTTGTCATCGAACGAAGACTGGCATGTGTCGTATTGATCCGAACTACTTTCGATCCCTCCACGGGAGTGATTAGTTCCATGTGGCGGCGGAGAGATATCATAATCATCCATGCTTGTATCATTGCGTTGGTTACTTTGTCGCAAAGAGTGACTGCTGTTGTTAGTTACTTTGGATCCTGAGCGGCTAGGGTGAAAAATTGGTGAATGGTGGTCCAGAGAATGTCGGCTGATGCTTAAATAATTCCGATTACTCGACGAACGCCTACCTGCCATATTTGGTTCGCCTTCAAGGAAAACAAGGTAATAAGGGTAAACAAAAACTTATCTCGTATAGAACTAAAACATGAAAAATCCCATTTATTTTAGAAAACACACAAAATAAATATGACATGACTAGGTCTAAAGCTTACACATAGAAAGCCACAGCAACAATGCTATACAAGGAAATAACAGATGTGTAAACAACACTTAAATATATATGACTATAATGCAGCAAAGGGAAAGGAATACAAAAAGGATAAAAATCGTGCATGCGCGGGATATTGGTTACCTTGCGAGTGATTCTTTGCAGATGCAAGCATCTTAACTCCGTTTGTCGATAGTCGAGTTAGATCTACTTGGCAATAATTTATAGCTTGATCCTTCGTGTTCAGATGCAAGACTGGAGGGCTATGTTGCAGGGATATATCGTCTTTACTGCAGATAACCAAAAACAGGTACAAAAAGTGCGATTAATAATACTTAGTAATTTATGTGTTTGAATCGGAACTCAACGCTCTCTTCAGAATATGAACATTTGTATCGGACTGCAGATAGCCAAAAGAGGTACATTAGGTAAGACTAAAGAATACTTAGAAATTTAGTTTTCTACATTATTAGGTACGCAAAACTTTTCTCAGAATATGAACATTTGATTACTACAATCATTGGTAAGTTGAAGCATGATTCAAAATGCATGTTTCTTATAACATTTTATCTATTCGTCTTTTACATCGAAAAAGTCGTCAGACAACGTTAACTTTTTTTATTCTTTAAACTGACCTAAAATCTGCGAGACTTGGACTCGTCGCTATACTCGACATTGTAGACAAATGCAAATTGTCGAGCACGTGACTACATTGCATGACGTCATCATTTGTGACGTCATCATGGTCACATGTTTCCATCACGTGACTTTCATTGAGAGGGCGAAGGCCGACACGTTTCCGGTTTTCCAAAGGAGTCGAACTTTGATGATGATAAGGCGCTTGTTGTTGAGAGGTTAAAGAGGAGTCTGAAGGTTGTTCTTTTGATGTGTTCCTGCTACCTGAAAATTGGAACATTTAGAACTCGTAGCTGAACACATCAGTTTATTATTTTTAATAGAAAAATCTAAGGTTATGGAGTTCTTTGGATGTGGTCCTGTTACAACAGCAAGGATATTTATAGCATTTAAATGTACTTGAGAGGTAAGAGAGGAGTCTGATTTCGCTTCTTTTGGTATGGTCCTGTTTCCTGAAAAGTTGAACATTTAGTACTCACAACTCAACAAATCATTGAAATCAGCTCAATTTTATGAGGACAAATTTATGTTTTAATACTACTGTTATACATAGCTTTCTGTATAAATATAACCATTTTTATCTTTTAATCAGGGTTGCACATAAGGATTTTTTTACCTTCGCCAATTTGGCGAAGGACTTTTGATTCACCTTCGCCAAACTCAATTTACCTTCGCCAAATTTTTTAAGTACACAAAACAACAATCGAATTTTCCTTGAAAAGATAACATTTCTACTTAACGTAACAAAATGTCTATCGCTTTTCTTGACCGAAGTTTGATGGTCGCGATCGGGCGACTAGCTCCTACAATCTGTTCGTAGAACCGAAAAGTTGGTCGGCCAACTGTTTCACGTCCATACCAGATTAAATGGTTTCATTATGTTATAGAATGACATGTATCCCTTCTTAGGCGCGACCAAACTATCTTAATATATTTTTCAGGAAATGCATTAATAAACTACGTAACTTTTGTACATCGGTCTATCGGGAACAACGGATATGTAGATGTTTTTTTTTGTAGAGAAATAGTCTCATGGATACTAAGGCTTCGTCGGGTATCTAAGGTAGCCGGGACCGGATAATCGCTTGGGTACGGTACCCGAACCCACTTTAGGTACGGGTACCCGAAAAACTGCATTATTTGTAAATCGTAAATAGGATTTAATGAAGAAAATCATACTTAAACTGAGATTTAAGATGTTCTGTCATAAAACAAATCCATTTCTATATTGTCAAACTAAGATTTGTTGCATAAATGAGATTCAACATGAAATCTTATATTTGATAAACAAGACTGTCCAAGGACAGTGTGCCACATCTTGCACTACTTTACTCTTACTGCTGAACACCCTTATCTTTCATATGAAAAGTAGAACTTCTTTCACACAGTATAAAAGTAACATGGGAACTTATGATATTATACAATGTAGAAGACAATCGCGACGTCGGAAATTTTACTTTTCGATCGTGTCGTTCTGTCCTGTCGTAAAATAATAAAAAAAACAGGTCATCCCGATAATGTGATTTTATATTCCACTGGTGTTAAAACTATCATTATTTACTCAATAATCTGGTGTTTTGACATAAAACACGTTTAACCTAGATAAGGACTAATAATATTATTCCATGTAGAAGACAAACGCGACGACAGAGAATTAACTTATCGATCGTGTTGGTCCGTTCTGTCGTAAAAGATAAACAAGACAGTGCAAGTTATACATCCCGAAAACGTTATTTGCCATAGAGTCACAATAATTACATGTTAAACACATTTTGATCCTACGAGACCGAAACAAGACACTCTTATAAGGGAGTTCGACATTTCCTGAAAATTAAAAATTCGCGGATATTTAACCAAGAACAAGGAAGTATTTGTGAAACACGAACAGACCCCAACCGCCCCCAAACTCGAAGGGGTATGGGTTTTTGTAGATTTAAAATATATTTTCTATGAAAACCGCTATTTTTGGCCAATTTGACAACTTTCTGTCGGGTGTTTTTTGACCGAAATGGTCAAAAGGCACATCTACGGACCAAGACCTTTCATTTGAGCCTATAACCAAGTCTCTATGACCTTCCGTTCAAAAG
>LQRL01037653.1:4287-25780 GCA_001703475.1 Hydroides elegans
CGGCGTCGTTTGCTCTTCGGGGCGTCACCAAAGGAATACCAAACCTATTTCTCTTGAATCCCTACATGTACATGTATCATATATTTACATGGACATTCATATTTACCTGTTTGAGTTCTGAGGTATCAACCCCCACAAATCGCGACATGACGGTGGGCTTGGCGTGACGTGCGGCCGTCGTGACGCGACGTCGCTTGCTCTTCGGGGCGTCTCCATCTTCGTCGTCGTCAAGGTTGAACATGCGTGTCGCAAGCTTGCCTGACGCTTTCTAAAATTAGGTAGACATGCAATTGGATACCTTAAATATTTGAAAAGATTTATTTTTGATCCATTGTTAATTTGACTTTTCTAATAGTGATAAAAAGATGTAGCAAGGATGGGCTATACTTTTTTAGGGAATAGTTTCGATATGGCTATGTCAGTCTATTTTTTTCGCTCAACTTCATCGCCCGAATAATGCTCATCTTAATATTTATGATACATAAAAGCCAGATTCACTAATCAGGGCTTTGCCTATCCGGCGTTTTGCCGGGATTCCCGCCTGAAAAAAAATGAATCCCGCCTAAAATAAAGGCCCGGGCGGGCACTGCCCGCCACAATCGTTCGAATCCCGCCTAAATTAAAGTAACTGGCGGGCATTATTTGCTTCTATTTTCATTTGAATTACAAATGAATGAAGAGGGAAATTGTTTGGATTGCTTTGAAATGGTGGTCATGGAATGGTCATGAATGTGTCACCTCATGCATGTTTATATGAAATGTTGAATACTTAACCTCGTGAATGATTTTCTTTGTGCTAACACGCTGTGTATCATACTTTTTGAGACTTTGCTTTATTTATCATTCAATACCGCATCACCCCTTCCGATCTGTGACTCGGAGCGCTGACAAGTGGTCGCCGGAGCATTGATCCGGGGGATTGAACTTTCCCTTCTTTGAAAAATATAATTATTTTCTCTCAATAGAAATATTAACGTTTCATATTGAGTCGAAAGTATGTATCCACCTGATTAGTTGGCAGAGGGAGAGTGGGACGTTAGATAGTCGGTTATGTAAAACCAGTACAGGGCTTTACGCATATGCGACTAACTCTTTTGGCCGCTTCATTTTTTTTAAAGTTGGGTTCGTAATTTTAAAAAAAAATCAATCCGATTTTCTGCTTAACGCGAATTTTCGCTCGCGCTTTCCGCGCTCGATTTTAAACAATAAACTTACCGGTATATTCATCGTTTTGAGATGATTCCTTCACGTATTGTATAGCTGTACCGATACATGTGCGGGCTGCGATGATTTATATCACTTTCGAGTACGATTTTCTCTGATATTGATTATAACTTTGAGCAACCATCCTCTTATTGTCTAAGTTGCTATGGATACATGTCACCTTGAATGGTATGGATCTAAAGTGCTGTTCTGTTTTTGATTACGCTATGTATGCCTTTCATTTAAGTTTGCACTAGTTCTTAAAGTTCGATTTACCCAATTTTTATACTCTATAAATGGATTTCGCGGAAAAAAAATCCTTTATAATTTTCGCTCGCGTCTTCGGCGCTGGCAATCTAATATTATACAATCATACTGGTATTTCATTCACGGAAGTCGTTTAGACAGTAGAATTTCAGGCGATTTGGATCAAATAAAATTTAATTGAAACATCACCATAGTTATTGATATGCTATAGTCGGGGCCACTAACTTTTCGGTCAGGCGACCAACTTTTTTGAGTGAGGCGTGTATAATGTTTTGATAAATGGAGTTGATCGAGTACTGACTAAATTAACTTTCCATTAATAAAAATAATGTTCATGAATGCAAAGGGACTGTAAACTAATATCAGATATACCACAGTCTACAAAATATCAACTTGAATGGATTTTTAATCTGATATAGGTCCCGCCACTTTTTTGCGAAATCCCGCCTATTTTAGAGGGTCAGGCGGGCCGCCCGCCTTTTGTGACAAGGGTAGGCAAAGGCCTGCGTAATGAAACAGAACTCACAGTGTTTGGAAATATGACATTCCACGTTTTCGACCTGCCTTTAACATTGCCTCATTCTTATTTCATTTGAATCACTACTTTATATAAAAATTGTACAAATTTCCTTAATATCACGTGATGCCAAGGTCGATCGCTTATAATTTATATCATATAATGCTCCCATGCTACTACATCGTACCTGTCGAAGGTCCTCCAGTTCCGTAGTCGTCATACAATCGGACCAATCCTTGTCGTCGCGTATCTTCTCAACGCGCGGAAATCGCAGCGTGCAGTTGGTGGCGTACTGGTCGCTCGGGGCGATCTCGGCAGCGCGGATCTATGTGTATAGGGATCGATGAGACACAAATCAACATGTATGACGCTGTTTTAATAACGAAAACATAAGGCGAGTCACAGGGCTTTCCGAAAGCCGTATATTCCCAGTGACGCAATTATCAGGAAGACCACCCGGGAGGGACCTCAGACTGCGCCTTCGGTCCTTCCGTTGCCATCTCCCTCGAGGAAATACATTGCCGCATTTTCCTGAAAGCATGAAGTATAACTATATTTTAATTCTTATTTAGGTTTTCTGGGAATTTGTTATATTTAGGAGAAGTCTAGCATTAAGCACTAAGTTAATAAGTCGATTTGTCATAAGGAAAAATGCTATACTTGATGTGAACAGATGCCGGAATGGGATATGATCTCGGAAATAGATTGATTTAATGTAAAATTCCATATATATCTTTTTTATGAGTTTTTCAATCAAGCGATAACTAAAATCGTATCGAAGTCTTAATTAGGGTTATCCTTGTTTTTAGGACTAAAGTAAAAAACACATTTATAGCAATTCGTCAGTATTGTTTAATACCAATACCTACAGTATGCACGTTTTTGGGCTCGATGAAATGAATGTGACATGCAATTAAAGCAGTTATAATAGTTATTAATGCAATACCAGTATCCAGTGCCTTTACCTGCAGTATGCACGAGTTCTTGGGTTCGATTAGGAGGTCGGGGCGCTGCCTGTATCCCGATGCAAACTCGAGCCACGCCGGCGGTTGCTTCTTGCTGCACTTTTGCCAGTGGTCCTTTAATTTCTGGTTGAAGTCGTATAACTCAGTCCGCGTATACCCTGAGCCAACCTACGCGTCATGTGGCAGCACAGACATAAAACCCATTAATCAATGCTATACGAACATTCGAATGCAATGAAGTTTTTTAATCTTTCAATGACATATATGACATAGGCAGATATCAGCAATTTACATAAACAATTCTTTCAGCCTTCCGTCAACATTTAAAATTGCAAAAAAAAAAACATCCTATTTGTGTATTTTGATTCGGTAGATGGTACCATTAATGCCGAACGTCATCTACTGGCATAATGAAAAGATTGCAACGACAAATTTCAGGCGCCTTGGTTTAATCATGCATACCCACCTTGCATAATGAACAACTTATTTGTGCTTACCGAATTCTGAAGATGATTGAACTACGATTTATGTCAAAACATAAGCAACTTTTACTTGAGACTTAAACGACACAATTAAGACGTCTACGTTTATACACCTTGCAAAATGTCTTGAACTTCGTCGGTTGCTCTCCCTCAGCGGGCGGCACAGCGACCGCACAGAGAAAGTGCGAGAGCAAGTTACTGCGATGGCCCGCGCCGAAGTAGCCGCCCACCACTACGACGTCCATAAATCATGCAAACATACCTTGCAAAATGTCTTGAACTTCGTTGGTTGCTCTCCCTCAGCCGGCGGCACGGCGACCGCACAGAGAAAGTGTGAGAGCAAGTTACTGCGATGGCCCGCGCCGAAGTAACCACCCACCACTACGACGTCCATAAATCATGCAAACATACCTTGCAAAATGTCTTGAACTTCGTTGGTTGCTCTCCCTCAGCGGGCGGCACAGCGACCGCACAGAGAAAGTGCGAGAGCAAGTTACTGCGATGGCCCGCGCCGAAGTAGCCGCCTACTACTACCACGTCCAACTCGTCCATCACACCACCTGCAAGGAACAGAAGGAACTTGTAAATTATTATTGCAAAATGACATTTAGGATATCACTACGTGCACTTAGTTTATATATGCGCTATACAACTAAGAACTATATACAGGGGTATATACATTTGTATATTAAATTATAGGTTATTATTAGTTTGTGGCATGACTTAACGCTTTGTTATACTCTTAATTGTTTTTTTAGGCATTATCTTTCATAGCTTAATTTAATCTTTGCTTAAATATCTACTTTAAGTGACAACGGATGATATTTTATCAGGGGTGGAAATAAGCACTCGCCGGCGAGTGAAATTATCTATTTGCGAGTGTGAATTTGAAGTCACTCGCCAGCCTGGCTAGTGTAAAATTTACCGTCAAAAACATAATTTTCCGATAATTGTTGATTAAATTTTAGGATTTAAAAAACAAATTGTCGGCTAATTTTTGTTTTAAAAAATTGTCGGCTCGCGCCGTTGGCGCTCGCTTATTTTTTCTTATAAACAACTTCGTCCACATGCAAACCAAATTAGGGAGCCCCGATTTTAGTGGTTTTCATTTTGCATATTTTCACCTCCTGGCGAGTGTAAATCTTCACTGGCGAGTGTGAAATTTGACTCACTCGCCAATCGGGCGAGTTTGAAAATTATCTTATTTCCACCCATGTTTTATGTTAATGGCATAAGATTCAATGATTTTGTGGGCATTCTTATATTTTGTTCTCAAACCTTGAAAACATAACTTCTAAAATCATTATCAATTCGTTTAATGTATTATACATATAAGATTTGATCTTATGTAAATCTATAAATATAGTGTCAGATGGAGATTATACAATGCATCAATTTCAAAAGGACAAGGAACCATTTAGCACTGGGTTTCATCAACAAAACAGGGAAAACTCAAAAATAGAATTGAAGCGAATCCTACTCATATAGTCGGGTTTGATCTTGAACCAGCCGCCCTTCCTGACATTTGGCTTGTAGACGGAATCGGGATCCTTCACCATGATGCCCTCTTCGCGTCGGTCGATCGCGTCGTTCAGCGCTTCAACGCAGTCCTCCCTTGAACCAAAAAGGAAGCGAAAAAAAGTTAGCGACTACATGTATATAAGTTAGAGTTTCGAAGTTATGGAGAAAGACGCAACTCCGTCACACAGTCCTGCCTTAAATATAGGCAATGGAAAGATTAGCAATCGCATCGCAATATCGAAGATTTAGAAAAACACCAACATCGAAAAAGAAATATTTAAGTGCCGAATATGAAATTGACTATAATATTAGATATATTATTTCCATTGTTTTACTGTTATAACGTTTATGTGTTTGAATTCAATAAGCTAAAAAAAACATGACATTCAACTTTGGGAGGCTATCGACGTAATTTTTATAATAAATTTTGTTTGAAAACTACAAAAGAAACCCTGTTTCTCGTTGCAAAGTTAAAGAACTCTATAAGCAGATACAGGCAACCCCTGTATTTACAAATTTTATTACAAAACCCATTTTGTGAGTGCGACGGACCATCTGCCATTTACCTTAGTTTATTATTATGTGAAATACAACAAGAAACAATAAGAAATACTGTGATATATTTTCTTCTAATTTAGAACAAACCCTATTATAAATGAATAATTAATACGAAATATAAAGCACACACAGTCACGCACTTGGTTTTTCCCTTGGAGCACTGAGAAAGAATAATGCGCCCAGGAATGGCATTGAACACATCCTTGAGTGCTTCTTTCCTCTCGGTCAATGTCTTATTGGAGAGCACTTTGTCATTTATCATGAGCACGTCAAAAACACACATCATGGGCTGGTAGTCACGCGTGTCCATCGATTTGATGTCAAACTGCTGGCCTTTAGTGCCTGTTAGAGGAAGAAAACTAAATTGTGTAATAAACCTCACATAAAACATTCATAATCCAATTATGTTTCAATCATCTATTGCTTAGATGGTCATAATTTTGACAAATTCTATAAATAATGGAATAATAATCTAAACTAATAAAATACTATAAATAGTGAAAATCTTTCAAACTATTAAAATGCATAGATAATAAATGTGTTCCAATAATAAAGTTTTATCAAATTATATATCTTATTTGGTGCATTTTAAGCAGCAACAGTTTCCACCTAAACAATAAAATACATTATAAAGTTTACAATTTTACACCAAAATGTCAAATAAGTATTAGCCAAACTCACCGATAGTTTCTCGCACGGGATCAAAGCCGACCATTTCTCCATCCAAAATGCAGCTCTTGACATGTGCCTTGAAACAGTTGGCGATGTGCGGCGTGAACGTGCCATTCCAGTCATCGCCGCCAAACACGTGTGTGTACTCGTTGCCACTGGAGACCAAAAATAATATATGTAAATTGTAAAGCGACCTCGGGACTCGACCGCGGAGGAGCGGAAATGATGAAAGGATAAAACCAAATAAACGATTGAGGCCGAAGTTCTTTTTTTTTTCATTTATTTGTGATAATATTTTGTACTTTCAATATTTTTTTAAACAAAACGAACCAAATTTACTTTGTTAGTAAATTTTGCCTGAAGCATATTTAATGAGATAGCATTTGATTGTGTGTCTCCGTTAAATATAGAACTTATAAATAAACTTAACTTTTTCCCTCTCTCGCTATATTCCTGGTAATTCCATTCAGAATATTATCTAGTCGAATCCGTGGAAAAAGCACCCTTTATCAATAAAACTCACCTGCGGGAATAGTACTTGTACTTGCCCTCTTTCTTATGTAGCTGCATACGTTCTCCGTCAAACTTAGTTTCGATAATGTATTCTTTGTTGTCCATCAGCTTCTCAATCTACAACCATTCGCACAAACAAGAATAAAAGGAATCTCACTTTGTTAAATTGTCTAAGTTCATATAGTATTTTCGCTAGAATCTATTCTATTTTGTTAGGTTTAAACATGAAAGTGATCATTATATAAAAGAAGAAATTACCTTTTGCGGCTGACCCCTGTCTCCCAACATAGGTCGGAAAGGTGAGAAAACGGAAATCTCTACCTCGTGAAGACGCACATTGGGATCTTTCAGCATTTCGCACACCTAAGAATACAGTAAATTGAATTTAGGTACCTATTGGAAAATATTAAAGGTCATCGGATGTCTTTAACTGTATTTTTATATTCATTAAGGACTGTTTCAGCCAATTTTATTAATGTAATAATTGAATCACGGATATACCACATAATTATAAATTATCGAGCATTTAGTATATGTCGAACATTGAGCAAAGAATAATCGACCATCAACGACCTTTTGGAGACTCATATTTTAAAGCTATCTTTAAAGTATTTATAATCAATTGATTCAGCAAGAGAGATAACACATTAATATCCAATCATCAAATAAAGAACCATGATTCACAATCAACAAACCTTCTGGAGACTCATTTTAACATTGAACAGATCCTCGGCGTCATCGTGAAAGACACTGAAGATGCTCTGTTGGCTGAGGCCCATCTTCAACTCCTTCATAATCATACGAATTAACCACTTCTGCTCTTTGGCCGACATGTTGCGCAGCATATGCTCAAGGCTCTTCTTCACACCTTTAAACCCCATTAAAAATATTCAACAAACATGCAAATGGGTATTTAAGGCTCCGGGAACTTTTTACATAACAATCTATCTACGAGTCCCTTCAATCGACTTAACCAACGCAGCATATGCCCCAGGCTCTTCTTCACACCTTTAAACAGGTTGATTTGGAAAATATTTGGAAGGTTGAACATGCATGTAAAACGTGACTCTTTTTCTGGATTTTCCACGAGGTGAAAAGCCTTTGATCTGGACAAAGGATTTACCACTCAACCAATGGATTAACGAAGGTTTTGAAATAAGGGTCTGGGTATCTCTTCGTGATTCGGTGGAGCAACCGCTACATTCAATCAGTGAGCGTCTAACCCCTTTGCATTTTTATGTACACTTCATAACCCATTCTCTTCTATTCTCAAAACCAAAATCGTTTTTTTTTTCCTTTGGTTGATACCCCCGAAAGCTTATTATTCATAATGTGACATGCAACAAAATAAAACGTGTTAAAATTAAAGCTATGAGGAACTATATTTAAGTTAGAACATACCTGCTCTATCTTTATTAGCATTGGAAACGGCAACTTGGTCTAGATAGGTATTCACTTGTTCCACAGTCAAAGTTCCCTTTTCAGGACATCGTGTTTGAAGCACAGTAAAGGCAACCATAGCGAAGTCTCCAGCGTCCTGTAGTTGATATCAATTCATCGAATACATGCAAAACAATTTTCAAATGAAAATATTTAGAGTTGGTTAAAATTCATTAGTTTATCTTGAAATACCTGGCAACTCATGTATCTATGTCGCGTTAGTCGTTCACATAATCGCAAAATGCGAATTTATTTCAGAATATCCGAAAACAGTTCTTTCCCAGCTATTGCAAAAGGATTTTTGTACAAAATATTTCCTACAATTTCGCTTTGAAAGGCAACAGAGAACTTATCAAAACCTAAACTGGTTTAATATCCGCAAAATGTATACTTTACCGACTTTGCTGACTTCGGCGCCCTATAATTTAGCAGCTTTTGTGCGGAAGGGCTCGTCTTCCCGAGGCCAAGTATGTCAATGTACAACTTTGCTAGCATGACCTAAAAGAGAATATCAACACCTTCACACAGAATGGATATCATTTTGACCTATTTTACTGGTCACAAAGGCCTCACTTAGGGAAACCTTTCGCATAGGATACTTTGGACAGTATTTCACTAGAATCTTAGCATTGTATATAGGCCTACAATATATATCATGAACAACTTATTTCATATAATCACTCTTTTCATAATATTATAATATGTACCTCCTTGATTCCATAAGCGTCTCTTTCCCGTTCAAGATGAGGCAGTAACAGCCTCATTGCCGGGTAAAAAGAATCAACCTGAAAACAAAGATGATATTTTTTTATCTGTTTGCAATGCATTTTTTCTTTTTTGCTAAATGAATATGAATTATTATTTGAATTCATTTCAGTCATGAATGCATTTAGTATAATATTTTGGTTTTATAGTGATCACTTAATCTAATTAATATAAATCTAAAAAAATCTAAAGGGCATTTTAGCAAAATTCGACCACCTTCTTGTGGCGAATGTGGCCGAAACTGTCAAAAGCCAAATCTACAAGCCAAGACATTTCATTTGAGCTTAAACCCAAGTCTTAATAAACTTCTGTTCAACATTTCTAGCCCGTACAAGTGTTTCGAAAACAACTGTTTCGGGTGTATTTTGGCCAAATTCGGCCAACTTTCCGTGGCAAATCGGGCTGAAACTGCCAAAAGACCCATCTATAGGCTAGCTTTTATTTAAGCCTATTACCAGTCCCTATGACCTTGCGTTCATAAGTTCTACTCGTAGCCCGTACAAGAAAGCGATGACAGACATAAAGACGGACACCCAAGTCGACAGGTTGGTTCCATGGTCTCGTTTCGACGTTGGTGACCTCGACGTTCACCAACTACTCGTAGATATCACGCAACGCTTGGCTTCAGGATTACCCATAAGTCAAATATACCCCAATTGCAATAATATTTAATGCATAAAATAGTTGACAATGAGAAAACAACCTACCGAAGTTTTGTCATTCGCATGAAGCTTGTCGTGAAATTTTCTCCATTCCTCGATAAATTCCTTCAGAATTGTCTTTTTATTTACATTCCCTTGTTTCTTTTGAATTTTCTCAAGTATAACACAAAGTTGATAAAATGGTACTTTACTTGCAACGGTTGTCATTTTAACTGTTTTTCATATATCTGCTAACTTGCAAGTTTTTATAAAAAATTCTGAGCGATAAAAGCAGATTGTTTACTCTAATATTTATTGCTGAATATGTTTTTATTCATGCATTATTTTAAGAATAACTCTTGTGGATGATGTGCATAAATGTTATGACGATAACTTGGTACTTCCGTTGTAAACAAGAAGCCAAGCCGCGTCCATATTTGAAGAGTAATACAGTTTTATCGTTATTATAATACACAGCATGTGTCATCTCTTTGCAGTCCGACTACACCTTCCCTACTCCATAAACTTCTACAACTCTGGTCGGTTTAAGTTGTGTTCATGTGATAAAAAAACTGTAATTATAAATAAAAAACAATGTACTTAACGAGATATATAATAGATAAATAGATAAGAAAACACTCTAATAGATGTAACCTTCCTAATCACATCTTATTAGTGTCACCGACAGGCGCGGATCCAGAAAATATTGAACCTGGGGGCGCAACAGTATAAATTATCAGGCTGAACCGGGGGGGACGCAAATTTATTTGTTTGTCTTACATATAAGAGCGAACAGGGGGGCGTGCGCCGGGTGCGCCCCCTCTAAATCCGCGCCTGACCGAAAATTTCCAGTCAAGCCGTCAAACGGTGGTGTATGATCTTTTCAGACAATCAACAGTCCTCCTCATCTAATTATCAAACATGTTTAGAGTATGTAAGTGCACTCTGTATGTCTGTTTTTAGTGAACGTGTTATGCACATCGGAGCTTCTTATCTATGTTACTAGCTCAGAGTATCTATTTTTGCTACACATGACTTGTCCCCAGTGATTAAGCGGACGCCCTTGACTGTTTGAAGCGCTCAGCACGAGCTTTTCCTCAAAAAAGGTGTTCCGCATTAAAATCCAACTCTAGCTTGGAGATTTAAGTAGTTTAAGGAACACCGATTTTGATAATTTTCTAATTTTTGTAACAAGAAGTGAGAATAATTACTTCATAATTGATTAAACTCTCATGTTATTGTCTAATGAACTGTTATTTGCAATATATGACAAGTAATTTAGTAATGATCAACATTTTCAATTTTCGCAAAAGGAGTTCTTTTTGTTCCAAGCTGGCTAGAAAAGGAATAACAGCTCAGCTGACAATTCGCAAAATTCTAATGCTAACAGAGATTGTGTTGTTCCTGTCTGTATTTAAAAAATGTATAAAAGCTATTTTTCAACTTTTTGAAAAATGCAGATATTATCAGCTTCAACCAACTTGTAGCCTTTTCTGCATCCTCTCTTATTTCAATAAATGCTTTAGTTATTTATTCCCTGTTAAATATATTTTTCTAGGGTTCGAGTACTTAACGAAAATATTTTGGCGTTTGGGTTTCATACAATTCATTTTGGTTGGAATCGGATTTAAAACAATTTAAAACAATAATATAAATTACGACTATGTGGAATTTCAAATGAGCTAATGATTATTAGAATGCGTGATATATCTTTTATAAATTGGTAAGGCCAAATGAATTAAATAAGCAAACAAAATAACTCTGTTCAAATAAATTAGATCGAATCGATAGGGAATTTACTAGTTCTGGTGAAATCTTAATTTAACATTAGACATTATAGACTATATATTTTTGATGGCAGTGTTTTTTCTTGCAAAGTTTCCTGAGTTTCCTGCAAGCAAACAGAGAATAAGGTATTCGATAAGCTTGTAATAATTTTATATTGATAATTTATATTGAATATTCTTCATCGCTTTAAGCTCGACATACATCCATTTCGGTCTAAAATTGTCATACTAAACTGATTTCTAAATATCATTTGTTCTTAATCCTTAGGCTTAATGGCGACATGGAAGCTGTCATTTTATACTTGACTAGTAATCTCCTAGTATTAAATTGGTTTTGAGAAATAGTTGTCGCTTTTGTGTATGGCTATTTTTGTCATGATTATTGATAGGGCGCCTTAAAATTGTATGTTTCAATCAATAACAAATTTTGAATTTAATAATCAATGTATCACTAGGACAGGGCTTAATCACAGATAGCTACTAGCTTAATCATAGATAGCTTCTGATACGACGTGTAAACATATCTATAATACAAATCATTTTAATACCGACATCTAGCGATATATTCATACTTGATATCATCAATTCATCGTCTTAAACGGGAAGCGCAGGGAATAAGTCTATCATTACAAGATCTATGATTCTGGTATCAATGAACAGGATAATCTAATAGTAAGTATCATATTAGTATATGATGAGAAAACGGAGTGTTTTACGTGTTCAATCAAATGAGTAGAATTGTTCCACTGATTCATTGAATATAGTCAAATTTTATAAACATGCCAAACACTCCTTCGCAAGATATAAGTTTCGTATTTCAGAAAAGCATGAATAATGTGTTTGTTTCTGTTACGATGTCATTTGTGAATATCCATTGAAACAAAAGTGCCTTTTAATAACACAAAGGCATGAAATCTATATTTTCTACTGAACAATTTTTTTCATTTATTACACATTCGATGGATTCGATACCACTTTCATTTAACAAATATAAGATATTAATGTTTACATATAAAGAACAACTTTTTGATAAGAAAGTTTATTCATTTATATCAAATTGGTATATATATTAAATTATTATGCAAAAGGGTGAACGTTTTCAATTATTTTCAAATATTTTATAATTGACAATATTGTAAGACAGAGTTCCGTTTAAAAACATATGTTCCATTTCTAATCAATGTTTGAATGATTGTCAGTAGTATTTATCTCCCCAACATTGGAGTGGTCCAATAGTATGATAACCTTCCTCGTCATCACCACCTAAAAAGTTATAAATATATATTTTATCGGTTTGCATGAAAAATGTCTGAAATCAAACATCTTTCGATTGTAATACACAAACATTTAATCAATTCACCTACCAAAGTCACAGTTAAAACTACCTGTGTCTCCTGCAAAAAATCCGGTTATAGGCAAATCAAAGTCGGTTGTCACATAGCCAGAGTCTTCTCTCAATACATTGTCATTCGCATCGCAGTTGCACACGTCTTCTGGCTTAAAACAACTGAATGTCTCTCCACATGGACAGCTTGTACCAAAAGGGTCTGCCCCACCCCAATACTGCATGTCGTCGTAATCTCTGTATATTTTGTATTTAAATTACTCATAAGCAAAACAATAGAATATTTTAATAGTAAATTAATCAAATGATATAATTGTATAGTTAGGCGAACCTCAATTGGACTGTACTTTTAAACAGAAGACTGTTAGTGTACAACAATATCGACATAAATTTGCTTTACCTGTTTGACCAGAAAGTTGTCATTAATGAAGGATCTTGTGGATGCTTTATCATTGCTGATCTGCATTCCCATTTGATAAATTGCCTACATTCACTGGATGCATCGACTATTCTTGCAACGTCTTCGATACTTGCATTATAATGCAATGTTATATTATATTCACCCGGCTCTTCTTTTCCTGATACTTTTGTTCGTTCCATTGCTGAATGATCTAAATTAAGATGGTGTTTGTAACGTTGTGACGTGTTTGTGAAAAAAAAACAATTTAGCATTTAAAAATCGAAGGTAGCAAATTGTGATTTTCATAAACAATTATATGAAAAACGATTTTCCGTAAAAACGTTACTCAATTGTAACATCAATTACAATAGGGGAACAAGATAAACAAATACAATGAACTTACATATTTCGGTGATTGCAGCCCCTGGCATTTCTTCGAAATTACAGTAAACCCAAATTATTGGTGTATATGAATAGGATCGCACTTGCACTTCTGCGCTATTACTCAAACCTATTTGAGCCCAGCGTTCACATGATTTTTTAACTGTAAAATCATTTTGATTATTAAACCGAATAAAGAAAAGCAGGAGCCCACATACTATGGCTACAGTGTTACAAAAAAAACATAACAACTGGTATGTGTGAAACGTATTGTGCTGAGCAACCATTTTATAAGAAACTAGAATGAAACGCTATTTAAATATGAATAAAGGTAAACATATAACTTTACTTGGTTCACATGGAAATTCATGACACGTTGCTGTTTCCAAGTCATATCCATCGCATGTATCAAGCACCTCATCGCTATTGACTGCATCAGTGCAAACTCGTTTTCGTGTCTGCTCCCCACCATTGCAGGTTGTCGAGCACGAAGACCAATTAGACCAAGGACTCCACTGTCCCAACACTAAGAATGATATACATTAAAGTATTTGACATGTGTCCAAACGGACAATACAAACATCAATATGTACATTGTTAAAACGTATATACTACAAATCAATATTATTTCAGAAATCTTATGAATCTTCTGAAAATTTGCCAAAACAAGTACAACAATGGGTTCACTTGCGCGCAAAATATGATAAAAATATGAATATATATTTATGAATATAATACACGTATGTATGCAAATATTAATATTCATCTTAGAGTATGGGCAGCGCATCGCATCAGAACGCACCTGCAAGCAAACAGAGTTATGTTTGAAATTTATACAAGTTAAATTATTGCTCAAAATAATGCATTAGATTTTGGCTGCCACAAACAATCACATATAAATCATTTTTATCATAAGAACTCAATAAGACAAACCAATCTGATGAAGAGAAGTTTATATAAATGAACAAATTAAATGTTAATCATAATTAAGTATTAGTATTGTAATCCTTTACAATTTCCAAACCAATTTTGCCGACCACATAATTATCATCATTTTAAATGTAGCTATTATATTTTCATATAAGTAACGTTCAAATTAGCATAGAAACAAGCAATTTTGTTTATATACTGTGGATCAAATGTGAATGATGACTTTTTTGGCAAAGACAAGCAGCATTAAAATACATTAACATTGTATATGCATTATGAATAAGATACACGTCAGTTAACAATGATTGCCCATGGAATTAACACATAACTAGAAAAAAATGTTTATCTGAACGGTTTCAGTCATACCACCATGCAATAATAGCATGCAACACTCCAATGCCGGAATGAAGATGAATCAATGAGATTTTTTTTAGACATTAACAGAAATGACAAGTGAGTAATTGGACATCAATACCCTCTTATTCTTGAATGTTTTATTAGAAATCGCTAGTTGGTTCAATTAATCGCACTTAGACACGCAAAAGCATTAATATAACGTGCTTGTGTTTTGTTTCCTATAATAAGACAAGAAACAAACTTTAAAAAAAACATAGACATATATGTTCTCCTATACATATGTCTGAAATGAGTTGATATGTCTTATCTGTATTATTTGCTTATATCAAATGTATATAACAAAATAGTTTTTATTATTGGTTTTGCTACTTGATGCCAATAATTAAATAGATATTTAGGGTAAATACTAGAGTATACTGAATCGAAACACTGAAGCATATTGTTTTCTTTAAATTTAGACAAGAATTATCAGCTTTGACGATAATGCTACCGATTTAGCCTATCCATTTGCATTATACCTATGGATATGTCCAATGCGAATTTAAACATTGAAACACTGAAAATACATCGTTACTTGAATGTCGGTACCAAATGTCGGTTCATGGGACAAATGTCGTCGCAAGAAACTATACCCGATTGATTTCAAAGCTTTAATTTTGACAAAAAAAAGCTTCTTTAAACCTTCAAACCTCTTTAAACATTTGGACAGTTTTAATTAATTTATAATTTTGTATGAGTATCATATGTGAAGCTAAATTAACCTTGAGTAACCATGATTGTATACACAATCAGAAAATATGAAGTACATGGTTAACAAACACATCCTTAATCTGCAATTCATCATAATAATTATCATAGACATATATACTTATTATAGTGTATGTTGGTTAGATTGAATGGTATATAGGTTTGATAAATGTATTTGCTGAAATGACAGCGCTTCTTTAATTGATATGTTTATAATATTTTGTCTAGATAAAGAGTTTGTGATATTCTATACTAAATATTTGAGATATGAAAGGTTAACCTTAAAATACTATTCTGCAAATTCTTTATATTGGACCTGTTAATATATTTCTAAAAAAGACAGTTTTCGGAAACTGAGCAGGTTCAAACAGAGAAAAATATCATTGACATCATGTTGTCACATGAATTTCATGATAATTTCGCCAAGCGTTCATTATTCTTTGGTGGCATTGTGTAGGACCATTAATGCATTTATCAGGCGAAAGATAAAAAAGAACATGATAAATGAGCAGCTTTTCATGATTTGTGGCAATAAATAAAGGATTAAGTGTAACTATTAGAACAACTTTCAGAAGCTTAGATCATAATGCGTTACATTGAATTATATTCTTCGTATCTATCTATTAAAGATCACTTTAATCCGAAGTGACTTATCTATCAAAATTGTGTTTTCATGTTACTATTTGACATCATATGCAAGTATACTGAAATGGCGAATAAAACGGATTCCAAGCCTTACCTACTAAATGAACTTAACATCAGAAAACGTTTTGTAGGAAGATATGTATGATCCAAATCTTTTATTTATTTAACAAACGCATTTGAACCCGCGGTTGGTTTATCATCAAAGTATCACATAGGTTAAATTCATTATATGCGATAAAGTGTAATACTGTATAACAAAAAAACGTGGTTTTTGAAGACAAAACGTAATCAAACCCTTATTATGGCAAAAGGGAAAACAAAGACACAAGCAAAGAAGAGGTTCTCAAGTGATGGCAAACATACCTCAAAGCACACCTAAAAGGAATTTCGGTATGATCGGAAAACCGGTGCTAGACTTTTCAACGCCTGATGGACGCTGTGAACCAAGAAGAAAAAGCAACATAGGAAATTAAAAGGGCAATTGCGAGTATAAAAAAATGAAAGCTCTAGAAGAGATGTTTTGACCGCAGAGCCAATAAGTCTTAAGTAGAGTTCGTTTCAGTAAAAACTTAAGAGACTATTGAAGATAGTCAGATCGCTTTTATTCCAGTGCGAGAAACAATCGATGATATCTTTTATCCTTCGACAAATAATGGAAAAGGCAAAAGATAACCTAATGCCACTCCATTTCTTTTTTTTATTTACTTATTAACAGTTATTTTATTAAGTACTTTTCAAGAAATACAATAAAAGTGGTATAACATTGTGTTTTAATACTTTCTTGTTTAACATTGATACTATTTTAGTTACGATACTGTTTGACTAAATACAAATGGCGTTGATAATAAAATAACGAAAAATGATACTTTACAAAGACCCATATTTCTTATTGAAAGTTATACCACCGAAAAAATGAAATATAAAGCCTTAGATAGAAAAAGACTAGAAGAATCGGTTAATTACGATAGCACAAGGTATACCTTTTTATTTTTGTCCTTCCATAATAAAATAATTTGCATAAATCATCGATTGATAGAAACTAGTGTTGCGCAATGAATATTGACTTGAGTTATGTTGAGGATCTTGTATTCTATATCGATGTTTGAATGAGTTAGAAAAACCAGATGAAACTTTCGAGGGGTTTCAAATGACATCAGACCCATAGAAGCATAATCCTTCGATCAGTAATATTTTGAAAAAAAAATCAACTATTGACAGCACAGTTTGAATATACATGTATTGTCAGAAATAGCTTCCTCATCATCACCACCTTAAATGTTACACATATACATTTTATCTGTTTGCAAGAAAAAGGTCTAAAATCAAAAAATCTATTTACTATAATACACATTTTTATGCAATTATGCTAGGAAAGTAAATGATGAAAGTACCTGTGTCTCCTGCAAAAAAATCCTGTTATTGGCAAATCAAAGTCTGTTGTCACATAACCAGAGTCTTCTCTCAATACATTGTCATTCGCATCGCAGTTGCACACGTCTTCTGGCTTAAAACAACTGAATGTCTCTCCACATGGACAACTCGTTCCAAAAGGGTCTGCTCCACCCCAATACAGCATATCGTCGTAATCCCTGTACATTTTGTATTTAAATGATTCATAAGCAAAGCTAAAAAACTATTTTAATAATTAATTAATCAAATGATATAATTGTATAATCAGGCAAACTTAATTGTTTTCATTAAAACAGAAGATTGTTAGTGTATTGCAATATCGAAATAAATCTGCTTTACCTGTTTGACCAGAAAGTTGTCATTAATGATGGATCTTGTGGATGCTTTATCATTGCTGACCTGCATTCCCATTTGATAAATTGCCGACACTCATTGGATGCATCGACTATTCTTGCAATGTCTTCGATACTTGCATTATAATGCAAAGTTATATTATATTCACCCGGCTCCTCATTTCCTGATACTCGTGTTCGTTCCATCGCTGAATGATCTAAAAAAGATGATGTAATGTGACGTAAAACAATTCAGCGATCAAAAATGGGAGGTGAAAAATTGTGATTTCCAAAGATTATATGAAAAACAATTTGCCATAAAAATGTTACTCAAACGTAACATCATTTACAAAAGGAGAAACGATGAAAAAATAATTTAATGAACTTCGGTGATTGCAGTCCCTGGCATGTCTTCGAAATTACAGTAAACCCAAATAATTGGTGTATATGAATAGGATCGCACTTGCACTTCGGCGCTATTACTCAAACCTATTTGAGCCCAGCGTTCACATGATTTCTTAACTGCAAAATCATTTTGATTATTTAACCGAATAAAAAAAACAGGAAACACACACTATAGCTACAGTTTTATAAAAAAAACATAATAACTGATATGTGTGAAACGTATTGTGCTGAGCAACCATTTTATAAAAAACATAAAAGGAAACGCTTATTTAAATATGTATAAAGGTAAACATATAACTTTACTTGGTTCGCATGGAAATTCATGACATGTTGCTGTTTCCAAGTCATATCCATCACATGTGTCCAGCACCTCATCGCTATCGAGTACATTAGTGCAAACTCGTTTACGGGTCTGCTCACCACCATTGCAAGTTGTCGAGCACGAAGACCAATTAGACCAAGCACTCCACTGTCCCAACACTAAGAATGATTAGGAATGACTAAGAATGCATTAAAGTATTTGACATGTGTCCAAAAGGACAATACAAACATCAATATGAACATTGTTAAAACGTATATACTACAAATCAATTTTATTTCAGAAATCTTATGAATCTTCTGAAAATATGCCAAAACAAGTACAACAATGGGTTCACTTGCGCACAAATATGATAAAAATATGAATATATATTTATGAATATAATACACGTATGTATGCAAATATTAATATTCATCTTAGAGTATGGGCAGCGCATCGCATCAGAACGCACCTGCAAGCAAACAGAGTTATGTTTGAAATTTATATTAGGTAGATTATTGCTCAAAATAATGCATAAGATTTTTGCTACCACAAACAATCACATAGAAATCATTTTTATTATAAGAACTCAATAAGACAAACCAATCTGATAAAGAGAAGTTTATATAAATGAATAATTTAAATGTTAATCATAATTAAATATTAGTATTGTAATCCTTTACAATATCCAAACCAATTTTGCCGACCACATAATTATCATCATTTTAAATATAGCTATTATATTTTCATATAAGTAACGTTCAAATTAGCATAGAAACAAGTATGACTCTTCACAGTAACAATTTTGTTTATATACTGTGGATCAAATGTGAATGATGACTTTTTTGGCAAAGACAAGCAGCATTAAAATACATCAACATTGTATATGCATTATGAATAAGATACACGTCAGTTAACAATGATTGCCCATGGAATTAACACATAACTAGAAAAAATGTTTATCTGAACGGTTTCAGTCATACCACCATAACATGCAATAATAGCATGCAACACTCCAATGCCGGAATGAAGATGAATCAATGAGAATTTTTTAGACATTAACAGAAATGACAGGTGAGTAATTGGACATCAATACCCTCTTATTCTTGAATGTTTTATTAGAAAATCGCTTTTTGGTTCAATATATCGCACTTAGACACGCAAAAGCATCAATATAACATGCTTGTGTTTTGTTTCCTATAATAAGACAAGAAACAAACTTTAAAAAAACATAGACATATATGTTCTCCTATACATATGTCTGAAATGAGTTGATATGCCTTATCTGTATTATTTGTTTATATCAAATGTATATAACTATTATTATTGGTTTAGTTACTTGATGCCAATAATTTATTAGATATTTAGGGTAAATACTAGAGTATACTTAATCGAAACACTGAAGCATATTGTTTTCTTTAATTTAGACAAGAATTATCAGTTTTGACGATAATGCTACCCATTTAGCCTATCCATTTGTATTATACCTATGGATATGGCCAATGCATGCGGTTCATGGGACAAATGTCGTCGCAAGAAACTACCTGATTGGTTTCAAAGCTTTAATTTTGACAACAAAAAAGTTTCTTTAAACCTTCAAACCTCTTTATACATTTGGACAGTTTTAATAAATTTATAATTTTGTATGAGTATCATATGTGAAACTAAATTAAACTTGAGTAACCATGATTGTATACACAATCAGAAAATATGAAGTACATGGTTAACATACACATCCTAAATCTGCAATTCATCATAATAATTATTATAGACATATATACTAATTATAGTGTATGTTGGTTAGATTGAATGGTATATAAGTTTGATAAAAGTATTTGCTTAAATGGCAGCGCTTCTTTAATTGATATGTTTATTTTATTTTGTCTAGATAAAGAGTTTGTGATATTCTATACTAAATATTTGAGATATGAAAGGTTAACCTTAAAAATACTATTCTGCAGATTTTTTATATTGGAAATGTTAATATATTTCTAAATAAGACAGTTTTCGGACACCGAGCAGGTTCACACAGAGAAAAATATCATTGACATCATGTTGTCACATGAATTTCATGATAATTTTGCCAAGCGTTCATTATTCTTTGGTGGCATTGTGTAGGACCATTAATGTATTTATCAGGCGAAAGATAAAAAAGAACATGATAAATGAGCAGCTTTTAATGCTTTGTGGCAATAAATAAAGGATTAAGTGTAACTATTAGAACAACTTTCAGAAGCTTAGATCATAATGTGTTACATTGAATTATATTCTTCGTATCTATCTATTAAAGATCACTTTAATCCGAAGTGACTTATCTATCAAAATTGTGTTTTTATGTTACTATTTGACATCATATGCAAGTATACTGAAATGACGAATAAAACGGATTCCAAGCCTTACCTTCTAAATGAACTTAACATCAAAAAACGTTTTGTAGGAAGATATGTATGATCCAAATCTTTTATTTATTTAACAAACGCATTTGGTCCCCCGGTTGGTTTATCATCAAAGTATCACATAGGTTAAATTCATTATATGCGATAAAGTGTAATACTGTATAACAAAAAAACGTGGTTTTGGAAGACAAAACGTAATCAAACCCTTATTATGGCAAAAGGGAAAACAAAGACACAAGCAAAGAAGAGGTTCTCAAGTGATGGCAAACATACCTCAAAGCACACCTAAAAGGAATTTCGGTATGATCGGAAAACCGGTGCTAGACTTTTCAACGCCTGATGGACGCTGTGAACCAAGAAGAAAAAGCAACATAGGAAATTAAAAGGGCAATTGCGAGTATAAAAAAATGAAAGCGCTAGAAGAGATGTTTTGACCGCAGAGCCAATAAGTCTTAAGTAGAGTTCGTTTCAGTAAAAACTTAAGAGACTATTGAAGATAGTCAGATCGCTTTTATT
>LQRL01037673.1:0-11657 GCA_001703475.1 Hydroides elegans
CGTTATTTCCAAAGTTAATTATAGTAAAAACTGACCATCCTGCATCCACGAATTGTTGAAGTTCACGGGGGATCCAAGGTCACTGACCTTCTAGTTTAATGCCGTTCCTAATTGGATACCTACAAAGTTACCTACCTACCTTTAAAGTCGAAATTAGCTATTTTACGAACGAGTCACTCAAAATAAAATAGATTCAAATGTGTTCAAGATTGATAAATAATTGCTCTTGTGCGAAATTTTTTTTAAAGTCATAAGTTCAACATAGAATAACCACTGGTGCCTAAATTAAAAATAAATGAAAAGTTATATTTTGGATATATAGATTGTCAAGTGTAGCCATACATAACTTAAGTAATTTCTTGCCAAGGTTTGTAGTGTTATTTGTTTCTTAACATCATATTTATGATTTTTATTTGCTCATACTTCTTTTTTCTGTAATACAGATACTCACAAAGTGTTACTTTTTGATATTTCTTCAATAATTTATTGTTGCATGTAAAATTTACTTCACCAAAGGAACATGCTATCATTATTAAAGTATTGAAATAGTTCAAATAATTCATGTGTGGGAATTCTCATTAAATATAGAAACCGAATATTCGTTTGTGGTATCCAGTGTGTGTTCTCGTTACATTTACGATATTCAAATGTCATGAATTTTGGGGGTACAAGGAGTGAGGTCGAAGGTGTCCTATTTATGGAAGGGGGTAATTAGGGGGAGGACTGTGGTATAAATTGATGTTGATTTTATATATTGATAGAATTACCAATATGTTTTGGGACACTGACGGTAAATGATAAGAAAGATAAAACACAGACATGTGTGGTCAACAGAAACAGACATGAATGGCCTCATCATTTCTTATTTCGGAAGAAGTCGTTTTATCCTTAAAAATAATACAGGAGAACCCCTTTAAATCGAGGTCCTCGGGACTGAAGATTTACCTTTGCTATCCGTGAATTTGAGTTAACCGTGTTATTATAAGACAAATTAATGAGATATGAGATATGAAATCACCTTGAGTTAACGGATAATTCGAGTTTACCGTGCTCAAGTTCACGAGGTTCTACTGTAATTGTTTAGCGAATCCAGAATAAAAAAACAATCTAATCTAATTTACACATACATGTATATAACATAAAACTTTTAATTTAAAGGGTGGGCAGCCGAAAGCAGACATGAAGATCCTCGGCGTTCGGCTCGACCACGTGTCACCTACGGCTCAGTTTTTCATTTGCACCTTCGGCATCTTCTTCTTTTATCTCATCTATGGCTTCTTCCAGGTAACAAGATAATAAGATTTGAATTTTAAAAGGATACCATAGAAAATGGCTTTCGTTTCTCAAACTAAACGATGTTTCTACCAGGTAGCAAGATAATGCGATTTTAATTTTTAAAGACATGAAATAGAAAATGGCTTTCGTTTCTCCTTACTTTTCATTTTCTTCCATAGCTCGGCATCCGTACTCTCCGCTCTACTTGACCTTAACCTTACTCTTAATATCCAGAAAAAATAAATAGAAATAGAAAGAATTGTCAAAACATTATCAGGAAATAAACAACCAAATCACCTAGTTTTATTTCAACCAAATATTAAAGATTTGCTTATTCTGTTTTAGGAGCTCATTTTCCGCTTAGAAGGCTTCAAACCATTTGGCATGTACTTGACTTTGGTGCAGTTTGCCTGGTACGCTGCCTTTAGTTTCACGGAAAGAACGATCAGCGGCAACAAAGAACGAAAGTACGAATTTATTGTACTTTAGATGCCGTAACAAACGCGACAACAAACGAAAACTATCCCTTTGATTATCAAATTTCATCCTATATAAACCTAGATATGTTTTTCCAAAATGCCACAGGTCATATTATGACTTCAAAAATAACTGTAATTTATTCAATACGTTTGTCACTTTAATATAAGTTGATAATATAAGATACTTTGAGAGGGAGGTTGTTGATATTTGGAAACGCAAGAATGAGAGCCAATAGAATGACAAACAAGGCAAAACTTAAGTTATTGGACCACCGAAGTTATTGGTCAGCGAATGAAACAAGATAGAATTGTATCTAACGAATTTCAAAACACAAACAATAAACAAAAGTATGCATATCTAGGCGGTCATTTCCCAAATATATCCAAAACAGACCAATAAAAATGGAATGTTTTGCGATCACCCCATATAAGGCGTTTGTTATGCTGTTTAACCATGCATGTAGAACTGTTGAATGACATCGTTTTTATGCATGAGAGATATTGGCTGTATAACACGTATTTTGTTGAATTGCTGTTGATAAAAATTTCAAAGAAATTTTTGAAAGAAATGGACAAAATCGCCAAAGAATACAACGTTTTTAGATTTTCAATAGACCAAAGAATAAAAAGGTTATTTGAGATACAAGTGGTTTGTTAACAAATTTTAAATGGAATAGTGTTACCTTTGATAATTCGAATTGCTATAATTATTGGCAGCCTCGTTTACCCAGCTAAGGATTTGCAACTAATAATGCCACAAATATCATGAATGATCCATTTGGTCGCAAAATTAATAGTGATTAAATGTTATAAACAATTTCAAGCATTTTCAGCCGAGAAATAAAGGAAAGAAGAAAGGGAATCTTATGACCCAACATTAGTTAAGAATTATGCTTCAATGAATTTCAAATCAATTCTCTCAACTGCATTTTATAACAAGTAGTTTCACGAATGGGCATCCTTTTAAAATTTAATATCCTCATATATGCAGTTTAGCAAAACAAAAATCAACCTGCGCAAAATGATGTTATTCTTAAATGTTTTAGAATAGATAGCCAATTATAGCACTCGCTATTGTGTGATTTTGATGTGGTAACCATTAAATTACGATCAAATCCATAATATTAAATAATTCTCAAATTCTATATATACGCACTGTTCTTCGATTTTTCAGAATCCCTATGAAGAACTATTTGTTGATCGGCGCACTGACCGTGGGCACAATGGGTTTCTCCAACAGCTCTGTGGGTTACCTCAACTACCCGACGCAGGTCATCTTTAAATGCTGCAAACTGATACCCGTTCTCATCATGGGCATCTTCATTCAAGGTCAGTGGCCTGACGTCAAGGTCGAACGGATGTGGAATAGATATATCATGAATATATAGTGTTTAGGTATACGTTAAATGTTAACTTATTAACATTTGTTCCATTTGTGAGAAATACAGGGTTCTTTACTCGCTTGCACCTTATTGGCCAATACGAAAAAAACTTCAAAAAATCATATTTACCATCAATTTTATAAAGCCAATTTAATCAACTCACGAACAGCTTTAATAAACCGTTGTTCCTTTTTTCAGGAAAGAAATACTCATTAATCGATTTCATTGCCTGTCTCTGCATGAGTGTGGGACTCATCTTCTTCACATTAGCCGACAGCAGTGTTTCGCCAACTTTTAATATGTTTGGTAAGTCTTGATAATAGTGATGATACTGACTCAAAAAAGAGATATAGTTTGACAATATGAGATGTAGTGTTCTTTTATTTTAAGGTTTTAGCCCGACAAATTTAAGAAAATAATTTGAATTAGGATGGCTCATTTATAGTCCCTAGACTTTCTTGATAACAACTTGATTATTAGATTATATATTTAAAAAGTTTTAGCCGCTGTCTTGAAAATATTTTCTAAAATTTCTGTTTCTTGTTATTCATAATACATATATGTGATGTCAGGCAGATGTATGATTTACTAGAATAAGACAGCTTAAATATAAATCTATCATTTTATTATAAACATTCCCCTGGTATTCAAAAGCAAACGAGTTGCTGGCATTAGTCCAATTAATTTTAGACACGCCCTTCAATAAGAAATGGAGTAATAAATTACTACTGATGTATCCTAATCGAATAACAGCGAATTTTTAAGATTGTGTAAAAATGAAATGCTCTATCATATTAATATTCACTGGACTAAATGTAGCTCCTCTAGCTGCAACTACATTCCAAATTTCAAGAATCTACTCCTATCCTAAACATGCACAATGTTGGGAATTGGAGCCGATTTCGAGGCTAAAAATGACTAAGTCCCCCATTCACTTTACATGGTGGACTTAGCCATTTTTAGCCTCGAAATCGGCTCCAATTCCCAACATTGTGCATATTTAGGATAGGAGTAGATTCTTGAAATTTGGAATGTAATTGCAGCTAGAGGAGCTACATTTAGTCCAGTGAATATTAATATGATAGGGCATTTCATTTTTACACAATCTTAAAAATTCGCTGTTATTCGATTAGGATACATCAGTACATTGCATCTACTTTTCATATACATGTATTTGCGTGTATCATTCCAGGCCAAATCAATAATTAAGGACCATACATACGTAGCTGCTTAGCTGTGGCCAAGTAACTTAAACACAACTTATTATCCCCCGTGAAAACGAGGGGATATAGGGTTGAGCTTGTCCGTCTGTCCGTCTGTCCGTCCGTCCGTCCGTCCGTCTGTCCGTCTGTCTGTCCCGCTTGAGATAGGGTACTTTGTGCACGCGAGTTGGGTATGAAGGAGTTGAACTAGAGCTTTGAAATTTTATACACATATAAACCAAGGTCTGAAGTCGTGCCTCGTCAAGGTTTCATCTCGATCGGTTGAAAATTGTCGATTCAGGAGCACTTTAAAAATTGTCGATTTTAAACTTTTTTTCAGATGTTAAGTACTTTGTGCACGCGAGTTGGGTATGAAGGAGTTGAGCTATGCCTTTCGAATTTTATACACGTATAAACCGAGGTCTGAAGTCGTGCCTCGTTAAGGTTTTATCTGGATCGGTTGAAAATTGTCGATTCTGGAACACTTTGAAAATTGTCGGTTTTAACATTTTCACCCGATGTTAAATACATTGTGCACGCGAGTTTGGTATGAAGGAATTGAGCGAGAGATTTTTAATTTAATACACATATAAACCAAGGTCTGAAGTCGTGCCTCGTCATGTTGTCATCTCGATCGGTTGAAAATTGTCGATTTTAGCACTTTAAAAAGTAGCGAAAAGTTTATATTCAGATGAGGAAATGCGAGTGATAATATAAGATATTATCATTTAAGTACGTGGTATGTGCTTATATAAGCAAACATGCTTATATAAGCATATTATTTTTTAGATAAGTGAAATGATATTCTTTCTTCACTTGTCTCGTCAGCTACCCTCCAAAAACATTTTGCGTGTGTTTTATAAGCAATCATGCTTATATAA
This sequence comes from Hydroides elegans, assembly GCA_001703475.1. Taxonomy (NCBI): domain Eukaryota; kingdom Metazoa; phylum Annelida; class Polychaeta; order Sabellida; family Serpulidae; genus Hydroides; species Hydroides elegans. The sequence continues at coordinate 5,220 of LQRL01037673.1, forward strand.
ACATATTTATAAGCAATCATGCTTATATCAGCATATTAATCAGCAAATTAATAGAGATGTGTTAACAGCTATCTGGGGAGCCTTGTGCATTTGGAATCGGCTTACAAAAGTAATCGTGCTTATATAAGCATATTTGCTATGTAAGTTAAATGATATATTTGTTTCACTTGCCTTGTCAGCTGCGTCTCAAAAGTAACTGGGATGTGCTTATATTAGCAAAATTGAATGTAATAAAATTATCTTTTTACTTCACTGGCCGTGTCAGTTGCCTCTCAAAATCATTTTGGATGTGCTATATGAGCTCGTGCTTATAAAAGCATATTTTCTTTAATTTATATACTGAGGATACTTTTGCCAACTGGTCTCGTCAGTTCAAGACATGTCTTCAGAAAGAAGTGAGTGATGATGCAAAATGTTACTCTGTTTTTCTTTCATCGCATGATCTTGTTTATTTGCAAAATAGTTCGTTATTTCCAAAGTTAATTTTAGTAAAAACTGACCATCCTGCATATACAAATTGTTGAAGTTCACGGGGGATCCAAGGTCACTGACCTTCTAGTTGAATATGGGACATCATGGATGTCTATATTCTCAATTTGGGGCATTTATTTGAAACCAATGATCCGTTTATTTGTTCATTTTCGTCATCGCTAGAAGAACTAAATTTCGACCTTTATTGGTTACAAAAATCAATAAAGACATACATGCAAGGTAATCTATAGCTTTGAGATGATCTCTATTTTAATTTTAATCATCCATTATTAAAAATGTGTATTTTCCGTTGTTAGGCGTTCTTTTGATCTCACTGGCTCTGTGCTCCGATGCGCTCATTGGTAACGTACAAGAGAAAACGATGAAGCAGCACGGGGCTAGCAATTCAGAAATGGTGAGTTCCTTGCCCATATCGCTAATAATGTATATGACGTTATATGAAATAATCGGTAAATTAAAGGATTGCGTATTTAATAATGAGAAAGAAATGAAAATATAGTCTGACGATCTCGCAGTTTTTCATTTTCGGTTAATGAATATAATATTACACGTCTTGAAAGAGTTATAACCCGTTAATCTCTGGTGGAAATGCAATCAAATCAACAATACCAATAATATCTAGTACATAGATACACTGTATTTGTATTATACTATTTTCGACACTTAACATACATTGTTACCTAAAAATGCTACATTGTTTGAATTTCCAAACAGGTCTTTTACTCGTATGGTGTTGGATTCTTCATTATTCTCGCATTTGAGGTGCTTTCTGGACAGCTATGGTCAGCTTTTACATTTTGTATAGATGTAAGTAACTAATTTATCTCAGCTTGTCTAACGTAAACGGGTCATCAAGTCCTTGTCATCCCCTTCTTTAATCTGTGTTCATCGAGACATATATAAAGACCATGTACTATCTAAAAAATACTTGTCATTTTTGTCTATATCATGAAAACGAAATAAGAAACACTATGAATGATATGATGATTACAGAAGCAGAACAAATCGTTTATATGGCCTGGTGTCTTGTAAGTTAATTGTAATGTTTGCCTGCTACCAGCAAAACATGGCCCTATAATTTGATGTTTAAACATATTACATTGTGTACCTTTAATACAGTATTATATACCGGTGCATGTTGTTTTTACATGTATATTTTCAGTACCCGGTTGAAACATATGGTTATGCCTTTCTCTTCTCACTCTCTGGCTACCTTGGTGTCAACTTTGTGCTAACTCTGATCAAAACTTCAGGAGCGCTATTAGCTGTTACTGGTACATTTTCACTTTTATCACGAGTTCATTATTTATTGTTTGCATATAATAAAAGTTTAAATGTTAAACTAGAAATGTCTCCTTGCCCAATCACAATGAGTTGACGTTGAACAAAAACAGTGGATAAGTGGCGGTAGGTGTAAAGTAAACGGTGCAATTTGGTAGGCAATGGAAGTGGTTAGACATATTGTGAGATTTTGGGTTATAACAGTGAATCAAGAGTTAAAGCATCCGATATTAAGCTTGGTGGGCGATGAGGTTAGAACACGCTGATAATACGAGTTTCTGGTTTTGAAACGCAACTTCACATGTATGTACATGTAATTACTTATTATTTGTTCGCATTTTTAATTCTGGAATGCGAATGTAAAACGAGACTACTAATTCGAGTCCAACTCGAAATTGAGCCGACATTGATATAAAGTTTAATTTTTGAATACGTAATCTTTTGCGAGCATTGTTCGCAAATCACACTTAATTATAACATTAATGATTAATATTTTCTTTCAGTGACGACATGCAGAAAAGCTGTCACCATTATTCTGTCTTTCATTCTCTTTGCCAAACCGTTCACGATAACGTAAGTATAGAATTTTCGCATATTTTGATAAACTGTCGTGATTATGATTGATGTACATTGCACAATGCTCGATTGTGAATGTATTGATCAATATTAAATTTATAACATACATGTTCCCTTACTTATAAAACCCGTCACCAGGTTATGATTCTGCCCTTTCATTCACATTTCCAGCATGGTCAAAGATTAATATCCTCAATTTATTTGGTCACACAGTATTGAAATTAGCTCACTATTATTTAAAGACTTAATTGAATGATTCTATATGTCTCATCCAGAATAAAGCACTGAGTTACATTGAGATGCACTAAACTATAAATCTTGCTGAACATAACTATAAATCGATTGTGTTTTATAACCCCCGTACTCAAGTTGTGCCTTGATTTTTTTCATCAGATAATGTGTGCACATTAATACATCCATATACATACGTTACACATTATCAAAACATTTCCAATTGTGTTATTTTAAAAGAAACTCAGGAAATAATCGATAGGCTCATTTGTATTTTATTTTCAATCTCCACTTTGAAACATTTTCAATTGTTTGAAAAATGATTCATACAAATATGTTTTCTTATGTTTCAGATATGTATGGTCGGGCATGATTGTAGTATTCGGCATATATCTCAATGTGTACAGCAAAAACAAAGCTCAAATAGACGAGAAAATGCGATCATTATACGAACGGTATATTTTGCAACGAAGGCGACCAGTGGCACCTTTGGATTTGGAGAGAATCGTCTAATGAAATCCTTCTTAGCAATTTATTGCTGCCTATATCTTAAGAGTCTATTACAGTCAAGTTGTTATATTTTAAGAGTCTATAACCGCCAAGCTGTTATGTTTTAAGAGTCTATTACCGTCAAGTTGTTTTTGTTTGTTTTATTGAGGGTAATGGTTGTAATGTTGAGATTCTTAACCATTAGATATAAGGATTTATTACTTCCGTTGTGATAACACAGTCGTTACAGCTGTTTGAAAGACTTGCCAATTCGCTATTCAGAAGGTCGCAATAGAATTGTAACTACTGGCAAAATACAAGTGTTTACTAATTATTTTGTTTTTACCAGAAAATTAGTTTCTGGCAGTGATAGAATCACAGAAGAATTTTGTTTAAAAAATTAACTCCCATGACAATCAAGCAAGGTCCGTTGACATTTTAACACTACTTTGAGAGCTCACTTACATAGCGGAACTGGAGAATTCGGAAAGACCCGTGGTCATTATTTTCAAACATGATTGCAACATTGAATTAGGTTGTTTTTGGCTGTTGAAAGGCAGGACAAGACTGTCGATGTTAAGATGACTGATAATTAATGATGACATATATTGCTATGATTTAGGTATGTCTTGGCGTTACAGCTACACATTGACGGATTGTTCAATGTGCAATTCTTAAGTCTGTAATTCAATTATTGAAGAATCTAGCTGTGTTTGCAATACAGTTGAACCTATTAGTAAACCATAAGCATAATACAAGTGTTCTTATAAGCAATATTTACGATAGATTTGTTAAGACTACATGTTCTCTTATACATGTTGCTATTTTTATAAGCTAGAAACTGTTTATTTTCATAGAAGCTATATATATTTGAATTTTGCTTTCAAAAAGCAATTGAAACTTTATTTTTGTATTTTTGTTTTAACTTGGAGGCCTATAATCACAACTTGATATGTGAATAACTGGGATTAGAGTGTTAGTTTTGGGACATGCGTTTTCTCTGACTTGTTACTTTCCGTCGATGGAGGCAGTTCATGTCATTGTAATACATGTAGGCTATTATATATATATATATAGGTTGATTATGCAATATATTATGTTGGTTATGTTATACGAGAGCTTTATCGTCAACCAAAAGTATGTTGGTGTTCAAGAAGTTCGTCGCTTTCAAGTTGTTGCTTCTAGTTGACCTAAAAGCACTTTTGTGATATTTAATTTGAGCTATGAGAACATGTTAAGTGATTATGAAAACAATAATTGTACGCGAGGAATTTTATTAAAATTAAAGCTTTTGCAAATACAATATACATTCCATAATTTGGCAATCATTAATTTTAATTTCTGGAGCATTCTTGATGTGTTTCCATTTATTAAGCTGTAGATCTAATATTTTACTGCACTGTGTGAAGGGTATTAATTGTTTTGATATTGGATAAGAAATCTCAATTAGTTCTCACGTAAAATTCTGATTCATTTAAGTTATGGTTATCGGTCAACACATTAATTAGTTGTATAAGAAGGGACGTCAGTCCATAACACATCAAAAATATGTCGTTATTTGAAAATAAAAGTGTTTATTTACACATGAATTTATAATGATGTACAATGTAGTTCTAGTTTAAGAGCTTTGAATGGGTCAAATCCTATGATTGAACGAATTGTCCTTGAATAACTGGAAGAGGTGGCTCAATTGTACTGTTTTTATTAAAAACTTTTGAGACTATAATAATATTGACATGGTTTTACTGTAAATTGTTTTGGCGTTTTTGCTTTAGATGGCTTGAAAAAAAACTTACTCTTACTTGTGGTTTATAGGGCTTTAAAAAACAATACTGCCTTTGTGTAACAGGGTAATCCTCAATTCCGAATTAATTAATTTTATTTCGTGTTTATTTGATGCAATTATCTTTCCTGTGATCTACTTCTTTTAAACATAAACCCGTATGACATGTGTATTTTATGTTGACTTGTACATTTGTTGGTAATATGCGTTACTTTTCTTGTAAAAAACGGGGGTTTTACATGGAAATAAAACGGGAATAATCCGAATATTGTATTATTGATTTATTTTATTGACTTAACTTTAGCAAACTGTAATTGATGCTTCAGCCTTTAAATAACTTTAAGATTTAAGATAAACAAGTAAAAACAAAATGATTATATGTAGGCCAATACAAGAGACAAATTAACATACCCGGTACTACATTGAACACAGTATTTGTATACATTATCTATAAACGACTTCAGAAAAAAATCATATTGCTTTCATCACATATTTTTGAGTACAATATAAGTCTGCGATAACATTTGTTTCACCATCAAAGAAAACACAGTCAGTGCATAAAAAATCCTAATGACCAAAATTAGTAATGCACCAATACACAATCATATTTAATCAGCCGCTTCTTTAGCAGTTTCTTTACTTGTTTTCTTGTCTACTTTCTCCTCATGAGCAACTCCCCTAATGATAGCCATCTTCCTATCTTTTCGTTCCTGTTTCTTCCTCTCGACTTCCTCTTTTTTATTCTTTTCTAGCAATGCCCGGAATTCAGGATCATTTGCGGTCACCTTATAACCTAAGTATTCCCGAGCTTCCTCCATAAGAGTGTCCTTTTTAGACATTCTCGCCGCCCTCTGAACCTTCTTGCTTCTAACCTCTCTTTCTTGTAATTTCTTATCAAACATTTCCGGCATCAGCACTTCCATTCTCACTTTCACATTTTCAATCCTGAAAACAATATATATATTAAATAGGTTCGTTACATAGTTTGAATATCACCAACACTAATTCTGTAAACATCAAATAAATGCATGTATTTAGATGATTCCGTTCTTGAGGTAATACACATTAAAAATATATGAACAACTGAGAGAATTTTGGAAAACGGCAAAAGCACATTAACTGAACAAATGATGTATTTGTGAATCACGAAAAGGCTCCAACCGCCCCCGATTCGAAGTGGTTTTAAATAGTTCGTAAATGCTTATGTTTAAAAAAATCACAACTTTTGGCACTTAGCAATATTTGCCCCCAACTTTGGGGTTGAGGCAGACGGACAAATCCGTTAAATATACACATGTGGCTCCTGACCTGAAGGTCAGGGTCCTAATAACATTTCATAGCAATACGAGTATATAATTGTATAACATAGTAAATAATGTATTAAACAGTGTTCTTAATTATTTATTGACACGCACAATAGTAAAATGCTGAATGCCTTTATTAAAAAAATATGTCCTTTCGGTATACATCCCATAGCCGAATAACTCACGGGTCACAACGAAAGAGTGATGTTTGTGAATGAATTGAAACAAGTCAACTGGACAACTCTGTTAAGGAAAACAACGTGCGATGAACAATACTCATGC
>LQRL01037729.1:7510-19107 GCA_001703475.1 Hydroides elegans
GCAACGTGTTAAGTTTCGTTATACGAGTGACCTGGACTATGTGACGAAACGATGTCCGATGTCAAGAGAATGCTGTTTCGGAAATTCAGAGCCGCTTGGTGGTTATGCCTTTTGATTAAAGCAATAAAATGGTGTGTAAAATATGCACCTTGTAAGCGCAAGTGTATAGTCGCTATTCTCAAAGAATAATTGCGGCCCTGAAATTATATAGGTATATAAATATAGGTATATAAATATAGGTTTATATATGTATATGAATAAATGGGTATAATCAAAATATTATGTGAAAAAAATCTCGGGCTACTAGATTTTCCGTCGGGCTACTGGATTTCAAGATCTGGTAGCCCGGCGGGCTACCGGTCCAAAAAGTTAAGTTCCACCCCTGTGCTAGGTAAAAAAGTATGCGCCACATATGATGGCAACTAATATATTTCCTCCTATCAGTGCTAAGATTATAACGATGGTCATGTGTTATATTATCTGCTTCATTAAAGATATTTTTGATTCATCTAATCTTTATAAAATACTACACCTGCCAATTTAAACAATGCATCTAAGAAATTGTTGAGAGCTACTTATAAATTGCAGGGTTGCATGCAACACTATATAATGTATACTTAATATGAATTGCAATAGTGATTTTCAAAGTGTAAGACTTTTGATTCATATCCTTATACGTAGATGGTCTCTAAAGCAGATCTGGACATGTTAATGCATTTCGAGATTCCTTTGATCATACCACAAATAAAACAATTCCACGCTATCATTTCCAAACGTTGATTTTGCACTTAACACTATATTACACATCCCTTAAATAATTGTCAGCGATAGATCGATTAAGTTAAAGCATAGATATTCGTATAGAATCGTGAGATATGATTTCCATATGTCTTTATATCTTGTATGTTACTATTTCGATTATTTTTATGGTTCCCGCTTTATCTGCTGTTGATCGATAAGTCAATTAGATTCGATATTCAAAACATTTAAAGCAATTGTATTTTTATTCGAATATCTTTAAGCATCGCATTCCCCGCTCCCACGTTTAAAGACATAAAAGTCACAACAAAAAGTTTATTTCATGCCAATCTCCCAGGAGTATGTTTATAGGTCATAGAAAAATCCATGTAGCAGCATGGATATGCATAAGTTCATGTCAAATAAATGTCGAGCAAAAAGCGCAAGATAAATACTTATAGTGGCAGGTCCTTTAAGTCACTTATCGCATTTTTTGGCGGGCAAACAGACACAATGATACTTCTATTCGCGTGGCAAGTTTATTCACTTTACCCGATATTGACTTCCCATGACAAGAAATTTTGTTTCTTTAGTAAATCATAGTATTAGTTGATTATTGCTCACCTAAAAAAAAGAGTTGTTAAAACGAGACCCCTGTGTTTCGTAATGATAATAAGGGTATTCAACAATGTTTAAGCGACTACATTAATAAAGTGATGCATGTCTTTTTTTGAGAACTGTATTTTTAATGTTTTTTTTTTATACATATTATATGTCATTTGGTTTCAGCCCGCTAAAAAGCAGTGCGGAGAGGTGACTGTGAGTGACATGAATAGAGACCTGAGACTTTTTATTATCAAAGAATTAAGTCAAGAAAAGGCTTCAGGTAATTAATATGGATTTATTAACCATTAACTTTTATATGATTTCGAAATGGATGTAATTTGGTTGAAATATAAATGGTTTACAATTTATGTTCTTCACGGATTGTCTCTGTCGTTCTTACCGGGAAATTATTCTCATGATTTACAATGCGCCTTTTACAAGACTCAGAAGTCATGTATTACATTATAAATCCTCCTCACACTATATTGAATGAGATAATTTAGTATGGTTAACAATTACATTGTATTTATATTTTAACTTATTTTATGGCTTCTTTGTTTCTATGATCCATTATGTTTGATAATAGACTATTGACTATGTCGCATAATGAACTTGGTCAAACCAATCATTAAAACATTTGATAGTTTCCTCCGCTGCGCATCCAAACAGTCCAATATATCGACCTCGTTCTTTAATTTCCATAGATATTATATAATATATAATTAAATTACTTCATTACCGCTCTAGGTGCTGATTGGCGCATGATCGGCACGCGCATCGGCATCGACCAATCACAAATCGAGGAATGGCGCAACCTTGACCTCGCCTATCCCATGGGCCGCATTTTCGACCAATGGCAGCGCGAGGGCGGAGACTCGATGCGCATGCTCCATAGACATCTCATGTCGCCCCAGTTGAGGTGCACCCTATTGGGCAAGCGCGTGGCCGACTTCTATGAGGTCGATTGAGGTCAACTGAGGTCATTGTGTGACGTAAGGAATGTGGATGGTGGTGGTTATAAGGCCTCGTTGAAATAAGATGAATCCTGGTTGAATTAGCATAGCTGATTTCTATGAGGTTAATTGATTATGGATAGGATTGTTTCGTCTTTGTGTTAAGGGGTTATGTTTGGTATGTGGATGGATATTATCAGGGCCTCATTGAAATTAGATTTTTCGAAATTATTTATTAATAAATAAGTATTTTAAACTGTATTTTACGTCGGAGTACGGCCTGTTTAACCGAGTATTGCGACTGATATGTATGAATATGTTAACGAAAATAATGTCATCAATCCAAAAATTAAAAGTTTTATTTGTAAAGCAGTATCCTAGGGATGAATTAGTAGAAGTACATAAAACTATTTTTTTTATGGATCCATGTTTTAGGCATTTCAAAGAAATATGAACGAGGGCTTTTATGTACACTTATTCAGCGAGGTCTTATAATATAATACACCACTATCTACTCATTAATAAACTGAAATCCTTTCATTTCGATAAGAACTTTAAATTGAAAGGTCATTTAGTGAACGACGGTTGAGCATGTTACGTACTCATTGGAAGAAGTTATAATAGATGTAGTGCTTATAAAAATTGCCATGTAACATATATATTTGTATAAATGGTTGTACGTGTTGGATGGCCATTTGAACCTGAATGTGTCTTATATAATCTTAATAAACTGTTGTAAAAGCGGTATTATTACAATATTTTACCCTTTTTCATCGCATCTATACATAGATTTTTCCTGGACATCAATCATGTAGATTTTTCGCTCATATGAAGCAAAGAGAGGATAAAAATACATGTACTGAATCAGGTATAACATATACTTAATGCTAAGGTTGTAAAGGGGGAATGGTTCCAGAGGCATTGTGTTTGCAAATGATAAGAGGCCTATACAAACAATCAGTATTTTAAATAAACATGTGTTATTTTTTTATAATTATTAAATAATGTTTACCTTAATTGTATCGTATTTTAATATTATATATTTATTCAATCATCGCTTTTTTATTAAGACTATGGACTATACCATATTAACTAAATATTTCAAAACATATCTATATATCAATACAGTATGTTACATTCGATATGTTGTAGCTGTAACGGTTACCTGTGATTTTAAACTGTGATAATGTATCGAGGGATTCATTGTATATCAATCAATTTGTGTTATATTATATCCAAAATTAAAATATCTTAAGGTTATGCAAATATGTACTACTGTTGAAAGGTTCAGACCTCCTTGTCGAATTTTATGACTCATATGAAAATTACGTATAAGACAGTTAAAGTATTTTAGTAAATGTATATATTTTTTGTAACATATTATATAATAAACTGAAGTATTTCATTGAACATTGCTGTTGTTTTCTTTTTACATTATTAGCAATGAATGAGTAACGACAATTGTGGCAGTTTTTTCGAAAGAATTTACAAAGAATGCACTTGCAATTTTGATAATTTCTATTCCTTTCCTTTCTAATGTTGTTTTAGACATTCATTGAACGGGACATGTTTTTATGGAAGCTAAAAATCAAAACAAACATTTTTTTTGGTATCTTTTCCGTTTATTCCTATCACATATTTGATTCTAAAAGCTCTACCAGGCTATTTTCAAGTGCAACATTTTACTACGTGCTTGAACAATCTATACATATAGTACATTGAAAATTAACTTAGCAAAGTTAGCAAACGTATGCAGATGTAAATGCTTGTGACATTTTCGTTTTAGAGTATTCTGGATACATAAAATGCTGAACATAATAAAACAGTGTTCAATTCACTATCAGTGCGTGGAGAATTGTACTCATGTTCCCACAGTTGACGATTCGAGAACTATGAAATATCGACACAGTAAAAACAAACTCGACAACTATACATTGTATTTGTTCAATTAGAAAAATCATCGAATTGAAAATAGGCTTAGAAATGTGTGATTTGGAAAATGACTGTTTCTATGCCAAAAAAAGCACTTTAGATTGAACACTGAATTATTTTAAAGGCGTTGTTGCAATTGAAAGAACTTGATTTCTTTTCTTAAAATTATGATTAAATTTACAAAATTTAAGAGTGTGGCAGTGTAAAATACGGTGAAATACCATAAAGAATGATAAATCATGATATTATATTACAAAATAATGGAAACTACCACCCGAATATATACCATAACATTTAAAAGTCGAGAACCTGCTACATTAAATAGGAAACATGAAATTGTGTTGACAACGTTTGCATATTTAGGGAAAGCCTGCGACATGAAACAAATAGTTGAAGGAAATACTGGTTTTGATTTCATTTGTATTATATAAGATAACTTCATTTTAAGGACATAGTGTTGTTTACAATCAAGATATAGCAGAAGAAACAAGATAATCACATAGCTATTTACAAAACAATGAAAACATTTATTTTCGATTAAAAACAGCAACAAAATACATGAAAACTAATGATACTTACAGCAACTAAAGGATATGAACACTGTACATAATAATTACTTAATTAGACACAATCAATCAAAATTATACAATTGGATTGTTTCATTTTTCATAAGAACGACATTCTATGCTCAATTTAAGATACATGTGTATATTTTCACATTGCGTTTTAAATGAGTTTATTACATGCAAGCTTTCAAATCACATAAATGCAAAACGGGCTCATATGAGCAAAAAAACAAACGAATATAACAATAAACACAACAATATTTAATGCCCACTATATACTACATGTACAGTGTATATAGTTATTGAGTACAAACGTAATTGAAACATTTTGCTTTGTTTAACAAATACAATGTATTGAAAGACTGTTTTTTTTTCTCAAAATACTTTATTCTTTTTGTGGACTTTAATGATCTCGACTTCGATAATCAAATTTTGGTTAAAATGCGGTCAACCAAATTTGTTAAAGCACGACTGAATAATATTTTAATAACACTTATAAATCCATATGTATGGTGTTTTAAAGAACCAATCATATCCGTTTACTTATATATGGTTTACAAATTTCATGCTCTTAACTGAGATACAAATTTATGAATTATTTTAATGTAAACTCACATATGAATTTAAATATAAAATACATAAAATATATAAGGTAAATAGTTCAGTATAAATGTACTAAAATATAATAGTAAGTGATTAATAAAACATAGATAAACATTTTATGAACAAGTAAAATCTAAGCTGAAGCTCATAGATTGATATATGTTGTTACACATACGAGCTTTTCGTAATAGGCTATATATTTTAAATAATGTGCGTTATGGTATTCGAAATGCTTCATTTTTAACAGACATGTTTTAAATACAATTGTGACAAATAATGTTGGAAGTATTGTGCTTACACAATAAAGATCTACATAAATTTATAAAACAAAACAACTCTGATGTAGGCTACTATTTTCGACTTTAACCCCGTCATTTACTTTGAAATGATTGCAAATTAAAATTTATTTGACTTTGCTCACATAAAGTACTATCTGATATCAAAATAAAATTCATCAAAAACTAACGTTTATTCAATTATTTAAACAATAAATATGAAAATATAAAATGCAACCGACCTGTGCAACATGTTCTTAAAATTGGCAGTATGAGTCATGGCTTCTATAATTGTGTAAACGCCCATTTGTATAAACAATAGGCTTCACTTGTTAATACACAAACACAGGGCTGTACCTTAACTTAAATTCGAGGTCGCAGCCGTGCGACCTGCTGAAAAACGCAAGTCGCACGGCGGATTTTCACGTCGCAAGTGGCATAATTGAAAGATGAATGGTAGGGATGCATATGCCACTCTAAGATTAAGCGCCCTCGGGCGCTTTACATCTTGAACACTGTGCCGGGGAAATGACACCAATGCGCTCCTTTATAGGACAGAATGTATATAAATATGATAAACATAACCTAAAAGTGCCTCTCAACTGAGTTTGCCGGATTAATCAAATACTTAATTGGGGATGCGAGCGCCGAAGGCGCGAGCTTTTTTTTTTTTCTTTTTAGATCAGACTTTATCAAAACGTTCCATTTCCTGGTACGCTTAACGATATGGATCGTTAAGCGTACCGGTAATTGATTTACATTTGATGCAAGGCAATAACTACAAAGTACAAAGAAAATGAACACTGCACATATGTGACAACGTTCTTAAAAAAATATCTAAACTTAATGTGAACAAACTATCGATATAAGGCCTAAAGACGCGGTTACAATTAGGCAAAACAAAGCAGTGTTTTCAATGAGCACTGTTTTTTCCATTGAAATGATCCTATTTTTAATGGCAAGATTGTTGTGAAAAAAAAATAGTTTGACCAATTTTTACTAAACACCTTTTGCTTGAATATAACCATGCATACATTGGCATAAATAAGGTTAAAAAGTTGGTCGCACGGTCTGCGACCTGTGAAAAATTCCAGGTCGCACGACCGATTTTCAGGTCGCATTTGCGACCTAGCGACCGCTAAGGTACAGCCCTGCAAACAATCCCTTGGCACCAGATTATCAAAGTCCTGGTCGTAAACAAATGCAATCATGAGCGACGATTTAATGACTAAGATAAAATAGTCGTCTTGATATGAAAATATAGCCGTAGCCTTTTAGGTAATTTGCATAACAAAGAAGCCAACTTTTAAGAATGGTAATAAATAGTGAACATACATATTTACTAATGTATTTATTTGTACAATCGTTGTGGAAAATGTACAGAGTAACTTCACTGCACAGTAATCATGATTATCAAACAACATTATTGTATTACATTTAAACGCATTAAACATTGAATTAAAAGAACATTGATTGCTCGTGAGATGCGACCATTTATTTTTGGCAAGATATTGAAATGGAATATAAATGAATAAGTTATTTGCGATACTACGTTTGACAAATGCGCACAAAATCGTATCTAATGTGAACATATACATATCCCCATTACTATATAAAACCCTGCAAGTAATAAATACATAATGCTCAATATAACTCAAATTCTGAGTAATATGTTGATCTATTCTTCTAGCATGATAATCATTAAATCATGTCAGTATACACAATAATTTTTACAAATACATCTTCAATATGTAACAACTTATACACCAAATCCTACTCAATAAAAGTTGAGTATAGAGTCATACAACTACAAATGATTTAAAAGAAAATATATGTGTATATCCAACAAGGGCACAGTTTACTGGCACTATTCAATTTTCCCCTCTTTACTTCGGCGAGGTAGCACCTTCACTTTTCTTTTTCATCTCGATGCGACTCACAATTTGTTCAATCCGACTCCTACCACCCGTCGATCCAGGACTATTTACTTCCGTTGCTAAGCTGGTCGCTATGGTCGTTGCTACGGATGCTTCTTCTGTGTCCATGGTTGCTATGGAAGATGACGCCATATTGGTTGCGTCTTCTATTTCCATAGGCTCAATCTCTCGCGGTTGAGATATGTCAACCGCTTTGGATAGTGGATCAGACATAGAGGCTGAAGAAGTGCCCTGCGACACTGAGGCGTGTGCCGATGCAGAGTCAGCGATTGGTTTTGGAGAGTCGCTGGATAAAGAAGGCTTGGATCTATCAAAGGATGTTGTGGCAGTTGGTTTTGAAGTGTCAATGGTTTTCTGTTCGGCGGCTGGTGTTGCAACACGAATGGATGAGGATTCAGTTGATATTGGTGCATTAATGCATATCGATTCGATTGGTTTTGGAGTATCATTGGGCAACGAAACTGTTGGTTTTGAAGTATCGCTTGATACTGACACGATTGGTTTCGAAGCATTAATACTTTCCGGTACAGGAAGCTTCGGCGTCTCACGTTCTGATGAACTTCCGATTGGTTTTGTTGCAGTTGGTTTTAAAGTAGCATCATTTGTCTTGGGTCCTTCTTTTGCCTTCGGCGCTTCAATTGGTTTAGCAGCATCAATCGACTTCACCATATCCTTGAGCTCACCAAACTTATCTCCTTCAATAATCGGACTGCTCCGAGCGACGGGCGCTGGCGCATTCGCAAACGCGACTTTGGTCGATGCACTGGAAAGAAGCGAATTCGGAACGGCCACTGTACGCGGAATATTGATCGGTCGCAGCGTTGCGAATGGAGGCAAGGCAGTAGAGTTCATTGAACTTTGCTGTGATGGAAAAGAAGGCATGGGGATGTCAGTTGTTGGTGATATACCGTCAGAGGATGGTGGTGGTAGAATGGGTGAAGGAGCAGGTTTCGATAGGGAGGTCAATTTGGCAATGACGGCATCGAATTGTCCCGAGGAGGGTTTAGGACTATTACTGTCTTCTGATGGTGGCCTTACTTTGCCGATGGTAACAGTAGGTTTAATTGGCTCACTGGCACTAGATACTTTGATTGTTTTGTCCGTATCAAATGAGGGTTTGGTATCTGAACAATCCAATGGCGTCGTTGTTTCTGTAGTAGCACCAGTTTTGGCAGTTTCGGTTTCAGCAGTGTTTGTTTGGTCTTGTGTAGCAGTGACAGTGTTCACTTTGTCATTCATATGATTTGTATTCTTTGAATCAGCATTTTGTGGCATTGTATCAATTTGTTGGCCTGATTCATGTGATCGATTAGTATCTAGTTTCAAGCTTTCTGTTCGAGCGTTTTCAGTGTTCGTTTCACATGTTGTTCTTGCATCGGGGCCTTCTTTAGTGCTTGGTTGCTCATTCTGTTGGCCACTTTGACCTTCAGATGATAAACAACCTTGACCTTGCTCGACCTTGCCATCAAGAGTGGCCGCTGTAGCCCCTTGAAGATGTTGACCTTGATTTGAACGATGTTGACCTTGACCAGGACCAACGACCTTGAGATCGCCTTTCGCGGTCATAATACGTCCACTTCCGTCCTCTACAATGGTAAAATCAGTCAACAAATCTTCATTTGCAATGTCCCCATCCCGACACTCGCTATCATCTGTACTACTCGATGTATTCAGTGGTTCAAAGAAGGACTGTTCATCTTCAGTGGTTAGGTCAGATTCCAAGCTCTCATCTAAGTCGAATTTGCGTGGCTGCTTGCGCGGGGATTTGATGAGTAGAGGGCCGGAGCCGCGCGTTTTACGTGGAGAGTGGTAAACGTCATCCGTAGATGATTTGCGAGACTTTCCTTGTTTTGGCTTTGGTTTATTAGCTGTTGGCGGTTTGGATGTTGATGTGTTTGTGGTGGTATTTTTGCTGTCATCTGATTCTGTTTTAGTGTTAGCAGCTTTAGCCGATGCACTTTCGGATTCAGCAGGTTTCGAGTCCTTTTCTGATTTTAACTCTTCAACTTGTTTCTTGCCGTTTTGCTTTAAGGTGTCCTTGTTCTCATCAAATGGTTTATCTGTAACATCCGAAGCATTTGATGATATGACCGATTCTTCACTTGATGCATTGGCAATACAATCAGTTGATGAGGAAAGTTTCGCATCAGAACCAGACATTCTGGCCACGCTAGAAGCATGAAGTTCGCTTTCGGAACCACCATTTTGATCCACTTTCACTGGAGAAGGCTCTGGGGTTTTAGTCACAAACTTGAACGTTTCAATAGGTGTATTCTCGGCTGATCGCGGTTTACTGTCTCGTTCCGATTTCGTGGGAGTAGTATCCACAAACCGATACGTTTCCGGCTTTCGTTCACTTGTCGCTAAGGGTTCAGCATCAGCTACTGATATCGGCTTGTTATCTACTTTTGTTGAGAGCTCGTTATCTTTGAGATTCATTGACTGAGTACTTTGAGAAGTACCCGATGAGGTATTTTGGTCAATACTTGTAGTGGGAGGAACATTGACGGAGTTACTTTTACCAGTTTCTTTACTCAGTTCTGTTTGTGCCTTGGATTCTTCAGTGTCCTTAGCAGAAAGAGTTTTCATATCCATAGGTGCCTCTTTCTCAGAAGCACTATTAACAGATTTCATACTACTTTGTTCTTGTTCTGATTTCGTGAACACATCATCATCATTTGATGATGTCGACTGGCCTCCTCCTTTAATCTCAGTTGAATCAGTAATACCTTTAAATGGCGCATCCAATTCTTCCACGTTCTTATCCTCACTTTTCTGCTCATCGTATCTCACCAACTCCCGTCCCACTTTGGACAAATCAAACTCCTCGCTCGGTTGACTCAACAGTAGATCGCCAGGCGGCAGCACAATATCACTGCTCACTACGGCGTCATGTTTTAACACTTTAATGGGACCACGTGGTACAAAAGACGGTAAATTGGCACTGTGCAGCATGAACACACCAACATCTGGGCTCATGGGTGATGGAACGGTAGGGGGCGCTGACGGTTTGCTTCGTCTTGAGGTGGAGTTGGTCGCGGGTCCGACGTCGAGCTGGTTAGGCGGTGTGGGTGCCTTAGGGCTTGGTGATTTCGAGCTGCCGGGTTTGGAGCTCATTGGACTGTTGTGGAAGCTGTTGATCTGTTTGAACAATAAGAGCTATGTTAAACGTCGTGCAAAAATAAACATAGTTCCTTAATTGATTTGAGCGACTGACATGATTTTATATTGCATGTTCAATGGTCAAACAGTAGCTAAACGCATTTTACATTCATTTTACGTTCATGTTATGATCTTGAAAAAGTCTTATCTTCCTCCTTTTAGTACTTCTCATCTTTACAATTGAACTACTGCAGAAAATGTGATAGACAACTTATCGTGTCTACTAAATAGATTGAATTGTTCATAAATGATCGATCGGATTTTGACAAGTATTCAGTGAACACGAACAGGCCCCAACGCCCCCAAAGTCGTTTTCGAGTATTTCAGAAGTCTCTATGACCTTCCGTTCAAAAGTTCTAGCCCGTACAAGCTTAAGTCTTTAAAAACCGCTAGTTTTGGCTATTTTGGCCAATTTGACACCATCCGGTCGGGTGTTTTTGACTGAAATGGTCAAAAGGCACATCTACGGACCAAGACATTTCATTTGAGCTTATAACCAAGTCTCTATGACCTTCCGTTCAAAAGTTCTAGCCCGTACAAGCTCAAGTCTTGAAAAACCGCTATATTGCCCATTTTGGCCAATTTGACAACTTCCGGTCGGGTGTTTTTGACCGAAATGGCCAAAAGGCACATCAACGGACCAAGACCTTTCATTTGAGCCTATAACCAAGTCTCTATGACTTTCCGTTCAAAAGTTCTAGCCCGTACAAGCTCAAGTCTTGAAAAACCGCTATTTTTGGCTATTTTGGCAAATTTGACAACTTCCGGTCGGGTGTTTTTGACCGAAATGGTCAAAAGGCACATCTACGGACCAAGACCTTTCAT
>LQRL01037730.1:7794-19874 GCA_001703475.1 Hydroides elegans
GGATACTAATACTTAACGATATTTCAAACAAACTTTTCGGAGCTATTCAGCAGAAAGCAGTCCTTTTTTTATTGTTCTAAAAACGTGATAGTCAAGCAATTTTAACGATTATCAGACGATTATATTGTCTTGTATTGTTGCATCATTTTATCCCGATTAAATAGCAGGGGTGTACCTCAACCCAAAATCGACGGTCGCGCGAACGCGACCGTCATCTTAAACGACACTCGCGCTGCCAGATGACATTCGCGCGCAATATTCTACTTGCAAATAACATTATCAATGCGAGCGCCGAAGGCGCGAGCGCATTTTTTTTAAAGGTATTTTACAATAAATGTTTATTGCGAATTATGGATTTGCGTCAATTTGTCATTCGCACTAGCGCGAGTGTCGTCTAAAACGACACTCGCGCGGACGAAACGACAGTCGCATATGCGACCGTGCGACCGCTAAGGTGCACCCCTGAATAGTGAGTTTACTACAACCGTTGTTTAGATCGAAGAACTTGCATATCAACATTTTGTCAGTAATATTTAAGTTACAATAATAAACATTAAGACACTCATCCAGGCTTTTGTTATACTAGGCTACTAGGAAAATGTTAACAGTTAAGATAAAATAAGTTAGTAAAATCTCGAACTTACATGCACAAGAGTGTACCAACATATAAGACGAATGTCGTCGAGACTGCGCGAATGTATATTAAGCTACTCTTGTGTGTGTGCATCATTCCGACATGCATCGGACATTATGTAAATGCTTTGAAATATATTTCTATAGATTCTAGGGATTTAGACAGTTAGTGGACAAACCAACCTAGTGGACAAACCGACTCATAGACATACCCACACGTAGACAAAATGACAAGACTGGTACAGCCTACGAGTTACTTGTTTGGTGTACGAGTCAGTTATTTTGTCTACGACGCGGTATGTCGTCGGATCGAATTGTCTACGGATTGACTATTTAGCTATTCTAAATGGCAAACAGTAACAAGATCTCCACGTACAATCGACATAAGCGGAAGCGCTTAGATTATCCAAGATTATTTTCTATGATATTTCATTTGAAGTAAAAGAATATATCTTATATAAACTGCATGAATCTCGTCGGCCATATCGAAATACAGTCTTACCCGCTTATCTCGTACCCGTTTATCTCGTCAACCGGCTATCTCGTCAGTTTTTCGAATCCCCATTTCAGGGCTCGAAACTCACGGGGGCCCGGGGGCCATTGGCCCCCGGATTTTGCAAATGGCCCCCCGGTTACAGAAGTCGGGGGCCCGAAGGGCCCCTATTATTTTGATCACGGGGGCAATTTTCGCATTGTATTTTGGCCCCCGGGTTTTCGCTCGGGCCCCCAGGTTTAGAAAAGCGGGGGCCCAGTGGGCCCCCGCAAATAAAATCGAATTTCGAGCCCTGATGCCATATGGAATACATTAAAAAATTATCGGATATCTCGTCGACGAGATATAAAAAACCCGCCTATCTCGTCAAAATGTCTCGGTCCGGGTCTTATATAGATATTGTGTTTTTGATCGGCTATCTCGTCGCAACCAAAATTTGATCAAAAAGGGTACTTTGTGTTAATCTTATATCAAGAGGTGCGTTGTTTCCTAGATTTATTGGAAGATGCTCACCGCATCGATGGTCGTTTATAAACAAGGCCAAGCCTTTTTTCTTAGACTCCTTTACCAGAAAACAACAACAAAGGAGATTTTGGTGCATTCACAGCGTACAATAAAGGGGTTCCGTTGTTAATTCCGACTTATTACTGGCGTCTTTTGTATGTGACTGGTGTTTCCTTTAGAGATCGATGATTTAAATTACTTCGAGACAATGCTTATTTCGCTACAAATGTCTTTTAAGTTTTGTAAAAAAAAAGTAATTGATTAGTCATATGAAATGGCGACAAGTGCAACTTAAAGATAACTTGTCTATGAAACATTAGAAGCAAATATAACGCCTAAATTATGTGCATTTCTATGTTTTTCGCGCTTTTGCCATCTAATCGAAATATTGGTTTTTATATGGATCTTAAACAATTCAAACATTTATAATCATACACATATAACAATTATGATGTGCCCCTATGGTCGCCATTTTGAAACCCGGATATCTCGTCACCCGGCTATCTCGTAATTTTGGCCTCGGTCCCAGCACTGACGAGATAAGCGGGTAAGACTGTATCAGACAAAGCACATTCGTTTTTGTTTAGTTGGTTATTATGGCATAACACTGGTTTTAGTCCCTTTGAGTCTGAAAGCTATGTCCAGATTACATTGTCAAATCAACTTCGCGATCCCAGCTTGAACCCCTATGAGCGGCATAGTTTGTATACCCACCAGGAGATTCCGGTGACGCATAATTAATCAGTTTAACGTGGTTCTACTCTATATTAAATCATTGGCAAGAATATGTCTTGATAAGGTTCGAATTCTGCCGGTGACCAATAATTAATCAATCAAACGAGGTTCTAGTCTATGCTTAATCATTGACAAGAATATGTCATGACAAGGTTCGAATTATATCGGTGACTCATAATTAATCAGTTTAACGGGGTTCTAATCCATGTTTAATCATTGATAAGAATATGTCTTGATAAGGTTTGAATTCTGCCGGTGACCAAAATTAATCTATAAAATGAGGTTCTACTCTATGCTTAATCATTGACAAGAATATGTCATGATAAGGTTTGAATTCTACCGGTGACCAATAATTAATAATTTAAAAAAGGTTCTACTTTATGTGTAATCATAGACAAGAATGTGTCATGATATGGTTAGATTTCTACCGGTGACCAATAATTAATCAGTTTAGTGAGGTTCTACTGTTTATGTCATTTTTAACCAAAAAACGTCTTGATACGGTTCGAATTCTACCTTGTAAAAGGTCGTCGACGACTTCCTTGACGCCGCGTTCGAACGCCTTGGCCTCCCCGTGACTTTGGAATGTGAGTCCGAACTTCTTGTCGCCTATATGCCAGTGAATGAACGTCGGGTTGGCGATGACGTACTTGACGTCTTTGGTTAATAAACAATCTAATACCTCCTATCAAACAAAATGAAAATTGTACATGAATTGTGAATGTCAAACATGAGACATTTTTTTTCTCAATAATCTACATAAAATATTCAATAATCTACATAAAATAATCTACAATAAAATGTAATCTAAAGCTTGTCTTCCGATTATCAATCATATCCTCCACTCGCTACAAAAACTATATTAAAATATTTAAATTATATGAATTATATGTCTTATGTCTTAACAACAACAAAAATGAGACACTAGCTTATATAAAAACATGTTCGGTGTCAACAATAAAAGATTCCTAAACAGTAGTACCAAATATCACATATTGCAAGATTACTCACAGACTGATCCAAAATACCGTGTATCCGATATTCATGATGCGAATCAGCAGTAGCACAGCGATTCCGCAACAACCGGCGCCTTAACCCGACACGCGAAAGACCGCCGCGTCCCAGCGGAACCCAACCACCCTTATTCTCGTCACGAATCATGACTTGTGCATTTACAACGACAAGATAGTCGTCACTGAAAAAAAAACAAAAAAGAATTGGCCTTGTTCGGTGTAACTTGTGAAACGCATGCCCCAATCGCCCCGAAGTTCAAAAGAATATGGACTATTTACTGATACGAACAAGGAGGCATTTGTGAAACACAAAAAAAACTATAACCAAGTCTCTATGACTTTCCGTTCAAAAGTTCTAGCCCGTAAGAGAAAGCGATGACAGACGGACGACTAGACGGACGAACATTGCAACTCTGTAGGCCCCAAGCTTTCGGGTTGAGGCCTATAAATAAGTGATTTTTATATATACCAGCGTTTGACATCCACTTTAAATCGGTCGTTCCGACTGATTAAACCATATATACAGGGCTCGAACTGGCTCGAAATTGGCCTCCAGAGTTTCCAAATGGCCCCGGTTTTCGAGGTCGGGGGCCCCCGCGAAAGAAAACCTAGTTTCGAGCCCTGTCTATATCTTTTATTTTGGCAAAAGTCTGTTCTCGGATAAGGTAAGCTCCAAAGTGTATGAGGGCCATCTGCTTAACTGCAAGTGGCAGAAGACACACGATTGGACAATTTAGGTCTACTCTACCCTGAAAAGAATGGTGTAACCAATGAGTAGACCCAGTGCTGTAAGAATGGCGTCATCGAAAAAAAATATGTGCAGCATTTTGGGTGACTCCAGTGCAGCAGAGTCTCTGTCATCGGTTACAGATAACATTCACACTGTCACTGTATACGTACATTACAGTATGTCACCCTACATCAGCGTTTGACATTAGCGGTCGCAAATGCGACTAACTTTTTTGGCCCCGCCACTAACGCGAGTTGGTTGTGCGCTCCGCGACTTACATTTCCGCCGCTTGGCTAACTTTTAAAATATAATCACACAAGCGCGACAATCGATTCAGGGTTAATGTCAAACGCTGCTACATATATTATTATTCACTGATATTACCATTCACTGACAGATACTCATACAAGTATTGAAGTATGAGGATGCGAAGTGTTACAGTTGTCCAAGTATAAACATCAAGTCTCTGTCATAGGTTACAGATAACATTCACACTGTCACTGTATAAGTACATTACAGTATGTCACCCTACATCAGCGTTTGACATTAGCGGTCGCAAATGCGACTAACTTTTTTGGCCCCGCGACTAACGCGAGTAAGTTGTGCGCTCCGCGACTTACATTTCCGCCGCTTGACGAACTTTTAAAATATAATCACACAAGCGCGACCATCGATTTAGGGTTAATGTCAAACGCTGCTACATATATTATTATTCACTGATATTATCATTCACTGACAGATACTCATACAAGTGTTGAAGTATGAGGATGCGAAGTGTTACAGTTGTCCAAGTATAGACATCCAGCCAGACTACGATCGATTTAGTGAACCAAATTACTTCATAGTGTCCATAATTCTCATTCATGACTGCATCTTAACTACGACTATAAACTTCATGTAGATCTCGTTTGGTGGTCACTTGTCAGTTCAACTTCACTGAAAAATCGAGCGAATAGGGCCACCATAATCAAATATCCCAATTATTATGTGAGGTAAAATAAATACATACTCGTTTATAGGGGAGAGTTCGGTCATCTTTTTATCCGCATATTGGTGGTTTTGTGTAATTAATCATTTAAACGCCATAAAACTTAAAATATCCTCTGTTCATATCCAACATTTCACAGGAAACACTCTTCACTCCAACATTCTTCATCCGCAACAGGAAATGTAGATCTCGTATTTTCTTACAATTTGTCTTTACTATAGATCGTTCCAATCATATATGTGGTTGTATTCAACGGGAATATAGTATTTATTTTTATGGTGCAACGAAAATTTATGAAATAGTCATACATAACATTTGAGAGATACCAGAAAAATAGTTTGCGTAATAATTTTATGCGAAACATGGCGGAGGTTGCCCCACTTATTGATGCTTCCCGGTCGGTGCTTTCCTTGACCTAATTCGCCATTTTTAATATCGAAGTCCTTAGCAACCCCGTAAACAATCCATGTAAAAGAAATTTTGGCATGTAATGTTGAGCTTATGTCTCGTTGTTTGCGTTAAATACATACATACATGTAATGATGGACTTCATATCAATCATTTATGATAAATGTTTCAAAAAATATATTTAGTATATAATCACAGGGTTTCATGATATTTTTTCGCGGGAAATTCGTTCAAAATTATTTTCAATTTAAGGCATCAAAACCAAACCTTAAGGGAAATTATATGATTTTTATCGAAATACCCCATCTCAAAATGTATAAAAAACCATTTTTGTATTAAAATTCATGCATTTATAAAATACAACATTAGACCACGCATGGTTTCATTGAGCGTATATTGGTCACCCTACGGTATAACCCTACAATCAATATACCAATCGAAAGCTAACATTCTCTAGATTACAGTGATATAAGTTTGGCCTTCATAATTTCAACGCTTAAAATTTAATGAGCATGAAACCTTTAAAAATAGGCATGCTATTGCTGTTCTTGATAGGCAAGATGGCGGACGACCACACTATTGCATAACCGAGGAAGCATCAATTATGCAGATTTTCAATATGAAATTCTTTCGTTTTACAGAGGTTCAAAACGTTTTTGTGGTCTATTGAGAAAATAATTAGGTAAAAAAAAATGATATTCAGTCAGAAATGGGATGTCATTTTGAGGAATATAGAGAAAAGGGAGAAAAAAATAACGAGGCCGCAAGGCAAAATTACATTGATATTTCTTATGCAAATTAAC
This sequence comes from Hydroides elegans, assembly GCA_001703475.1. Taxonomy (NCBI): domain Eukaryota; kingdom Metazoa; phylum Annelida; class Polychaeta; order Sabellida; family Serpulidae; genus Hydroides; species Hydroides elegans. The sequence continues at coordinate 14,102 of LQRL01037730.1, forward strand.
TGTTTCCTATTGGGCAATATTTCCATGTGACTGGTCACATGGTGTTTTCAATATTCATTCATAGAAAAAAATACAAGTCATCCCGAAATCAATTTTTTATTTCCAATTTATGCAATTTGATAATGGAATCGTTTATTTCTCGCTTTTACTTTGTTTGCCAAAATGTGGCCTTAAATCTTCATCACCACGCTAACAAAAAATGCTTCGTTTATTTTCAAAGACACCCGGCAAACCATTCTCAATGATTATCTCGATCACCAAAAACAAACTGATACATGTGTAAAACAATCAATATATCGCCATATGTCTCATATGAGGCCTTAATATTGTCTATATAGCCACAAAATTAACAATTTTTACCTGTTCTTTTAAGTGCCTAGCTTCAACATGAAGGGCAACCCACAACATGTATTTCAAAAACTTGTAAAACCACCTCAAAATAACATTACAATTGCGAACCACAAAAAAATAATAATAGTTAATTATTAGAGAGTTTGGGCAAAAAATGTTATTTCGGGATGACTGTGTTTCGGTCAGCAGATTTGAATCATAACCCAATTTTTATGACTTAAACCTAAGTTATTAAGTGAAATCATTGTGCCTAACATTTCGCAAAATAATTAAACGGAATTTAATGATAGGTTGAATGAAAGTTTTTTATTATTATAAGCATTTTAAATGGTTCGTTTCATTGGGTAAAGATTAAAATATACATATCAAAACATCATCATCCCGGTGTGACAATTTTTGCCCAAACTCTCTATTATTATATTTTTGCAAAAGGGTTCAACTTTTTCAAAGCCAGTTGGACTTCTTCGAAAAAGAAATGAAAAGTAAATTGATATCAAGCGTAAGCAAGTGGTTTGAATATACTCAATTTTCCACAAAAATATTGTTTAGAATTATTTGAAATTAAGGCCATTTAGAGTAAATAAGAAACAAATTCTTTTTTTTTGTTTAAAATATAGAAAAAAACGAAAGGGTATTATTATGCTTCAAAAGCTCAATGCAAATCGAGTATATTTGCCACGTATAGCATATTAAATCAAGCTTTGTAAATGAATAAAGCACTAAAACAAAGAAGTTAACGAGTTATGCTCGCTGTGTAAAATAAATTTTGATATGTATCGCTAAACGATTAAAACCATTTAATGAATCAAACCATACCGATTTTTACCTATCAATGTACAATAATGTGTATTTTAAAGTCGATTTTGAGCTGGACCAAGCATATTTATATTTTCAGATATCCCTTTAAAGCGACTAAAAGGATTGATATTGAATTTGACAAATAGAGATATATATTTATCTTACTTTGTTTTAGTTAGCACAGGTTGGTGAAATTTGACGCGCATGTCTCACGTCAGGTTTTTTGAGAAGTTTATTTATTTTAAAAATAAAAATGAAAATATAATTAGACAATAAGACAGTATTCACATATATCATCATAAAAACCGAGTATTTATATGTTCAAAAGCCTTTTATTGCGATTAAATTGATTGATATTGAACTTGAGAGATATATATGCATTTATCTTATTGAGCTATTGTTAGCACATGTTGTTGAAATTTGACTCGCTTGTTTCACGCCAGTTTTTTTTTTTCAGAAGTTTGCTTATTTTTTTGCATTAAGATGAAAAATATTTAGATAATTTGACAATATTCTCACAAATACTATATAATCCTTAATAATATAGCCATATTTTGGGTGAAAACTATTGATTGCTGATCTCAGGAGCAGTTCTTGGTAATAAATTGGTTCAAAACAAGCTAAACATCAATTGAAACTAGATCAGAGATTCACTGCTTAATTGATCGATTAGCGCAAACAAATGCAAACCAAATTGGCATAACTTGATCAGTGATACTGCCAGTGTTCCATGGCTATTAAGGCAAATCTTTCCAGAAATCCACAAATAAAATACATTGAACTACCTCCAATGCTAGTTAGACTAATATGGTGCATGAAAAAAAATTAGTTGGGCTTATGTACGGTCTTGGTCAAATGAGGTGGGTTGGCGAGATATCGTATCGTTTTTGGATCGCTCCCTTGGTGGCTGGTTAATGACTATGCTATGTTGGTACTGTTCCAAGGGAAGCAACCGGTTGATTCAGTTTGTTACCGGATCGACTTAGGCTTTTCGTCGTTACATTCATCGCCATGGCTGGTAGATAGCCGACCGTTTTGTTTGTCATATATCCTCGACCACTTTACCAAAACAGGACGATATGGTTACTTTGGATAAAGAGATAGGCTACGTTCTCCTCTGTGTGATTTACAACTTACAATTTCAGCAAACGTGAGTGCACGATGACTTTAAACCTTCTATGAGGATTATTTTGTAATCTATTTGAGACGTTACAATGCTTGTCTACAACCACAGAGGATCACCCCGCGAGCTGTTCCTCAAAAAGTTGTTCACCGCCAAATTCCAGCAGGCTTGGAAATTTTGAACACAATCTAACTTGGATATTTTAGCAGTTTGAAGAACACCTTCTTTGATAATTTCTTAGTTTTTCCATAAGAAGTGATAATTATTATGACGGTCGTTTTTAGGTTAATATACACCACTGTTTATTGTTTATTTGCACACGTGGTTTTATATTTCTCTCTTATGTTGGCTTAAAACTTTTTTTCTTTTGCTGCCATAAAACTGGAGTTCCCAACGAAGGAGTCTTTTGAATTGGTCTAAAAAGACTCATTTTGGTTCTAAGTAGATTCGTGTGTAACTTTAAATGATTTTTTTTCTTTTTCTACTATACTTTATTCTTTGTTTGCCAGCAAGGAAAACTCAAAATTTGTTGCCAGCAGTACGTTGTCAGCAAAATTGGATACTCCTCGATACGCACAAAACATAGATTATTTTGATAAAAAACATACATTTTTATGAACATTTTTTTTCTTAAAATGAAGAAATGAAAATTTGCACATCTGTTCTTTTCTGTGAAAATGCCAGCAAGGAAGATTTCCTATCAGAAAAGATATTTCACAGAATAAATCCTGATCAAAATTTAATTAAGATATTGTATATTTATTGAATGGATATAACTTATATACCCATGGGTAAAACAAGTCACCAAAACAAAGTATAACTCTGAAGATTTAGAAAAGGCACTTTGATTGTTTAAAATGTTAATATGTTTTACTACCGGATGATAATCCGTTTTCGTGTTTAACAAAATAAGATTCAAATGGAGGTTTATTGATTTGATTCGTTTTGGAGTACAATGGGTGCACATTTTCTCGACACCTTGTGGAGTTGGTAGCATATAAAGATCGATAAAAGAGGTGTATTAAGACTATGATAAATGTCAAGACCATAGTATAAGAGGCGAGATATTTTTTCTAGTAGATGACTAAATTTGAATAAATTCTATTCACATTTCAATGAGTAATTGAAGATTATATTCAAATATTTTTCGATTAGGGGTGCCGATTTTCTCGACACTTTTCTAGTTTTCGCTAGCGATAACTTTATTTTGCTGAATGAATATTCCTTTCTTTTTTGTTGCAATTGAAATTATAAAAAAGCAAGCTATCAAACATTTATAGCAAACACTTGTTAACTTACTTACTAACATTAAATGGGAACGCTGTTTTGCTGGCGAAACTTGATTCTATAGTTTTGTATAAATATTACGTTTTGCATTATAAAGAACTCATGTAAGTAAATAACGTTTATTAAAATATCATGATAAATATTGTTCATTTTTTATACCTTATGAAGATATTTGTCAATAAAGTATGTAAATTATACACAGATATGGCATCAGATAGGTATTTTATCAATATTCATTCACAAAAATTAGCCTTCATAAATCCCAAAGAAAAGACTTTATGATTTATGTATGGGTATGAAAACATTCAATTCTCTGAAGGTTTTTCGACATGACTTTTATTTTTTAAAGGGTTGTTTGTCGAAATTTGAATAATTAGAGAATACTGATAATAGAGCAAATGAGAATAAATGTTTCGAAATTAAATAAGCTTGCATGCAATTATCTAATTTACGGTAATTTGCAAGATATGATGGGTTTTTGGCTAATTTCAATATTTTAAGTTTTGAAAATGTGCTAGAAAAGGAGAAACAGCTCAGCTGACTTAAAGAAATTGAACACCTTTTGGCAAAATGTTAATGTTCGAAAATCATTATTTTAATGTTCGAAAATCCTGTTTTTGTTTTGTTTTTATTCGTAGTTGAAAGTGTATTTTAATGTGATTTTATTTTTTTATATAATGTGTCGTGGGCTGTATATACTATATCTTGGATATAATGATATATACCATACATGACTTATTAACGGTTATTTGAATGACATGGTCATTTAAGTTACACAAAAATTAGATGAATAGAATCTTTCGAATCCTATGGTCATAAAGTTACACAATGATAACTTGCATTACTATGTACCATGCTCTCATTTAAACAACAATCAGGCAACATTATTATCAAATTGCGCTTCAGTTTTTGTACACTCTTCACATAATATATTTTTGTTTCAATCAATAATAGCCTTAATTAACGTTATATATTTCCCATATATATACACAAACTAGATATATTTGTTTTCAATGATTTCCTCTGCATGTTTGATTCAATGATTTGGTGTATCACAAAAAAATATAAAATTCTGGTTACTTCGGGTGTTTGTCCATAATGACAAAGACAATAAGTAGAGGAACTCTTGATTATTTTTATCTTATCCTCCACCAAAACCGCCCCTCCACATTCTCTTCCCCACAACCCGCTCCCCTGTAACTTCCACAGCCATAATAACCTCATCCTGCTCAGTAACATTCTCATTTGCCACAGCCCCCCTCAATCTCTACAAACTTGACATTTACCATAGCTTCCCCAATCCTATAAATCTCATCCTCATCAACAGCCCCATCCACAGCTACCCTCTCCATAGCCCCCTTCCCCATAACCACTCCCGAACCTCCACATCCTTGGCAACCTCCTTATCCTAGTCACCTCCGCAACCTCCACATCCGCCGCAGCCCCCACAACCTCCACAGCCCCCGCAACCTCCACAGCCTCCGCACCCTCCACATCCTCCGCAACCACCACCCCCATCACCTCCACCGTCTCCTCCCTCTCCGGCAACACCACAGCATCCGGCCCCAGCACCATCGTAGTTATTATTGACATAGGAACAGCTCAGTGTTCGTTCAAGATATCCAACTGACAGGAGAAACGGCATTGATTCGCCTTCAAAACGCTTCACTATCTTACTGCTGCTATTGCTAGACATTGCTGTGAGTATTGTATGTCCAACTCTATCTTGACGTCGTGGTTGACATAAAACAAAAAGCAATGCAGTTGAGTATGCTAGAGCAATGTTTTGTGCTATATCGTTTCCCCTGATTTCGATGTTGCTCTTTTTAAATCCAACTGCAACATCGCCGATCGTGAAACTAGTCTGATAAGGCGATTTACCGTCGATGACATTCAAATGGGACAGACCTGATCGTATATTGAAGAAGTCTGCGTGCATGCATCCACGCTTTCCTTTGACCCCTCTGACACCTGGGGTTGAAGAAGTACCTTAATCAAAACAGGAATGGTTTACTAATGGCCAAATTGATACATTGTTTAATGGCATCAGAGGATTAATGGTTTTTGATAAATATGGTGAAACATCAAACTAAGAATCAAACTTCAATAAAATTTTATTTACAATAGTTCGAATTAATCTGGTCAGAAAATTATGTTTACCATAATTTAATACACACGGAATAATGCCCGATATTAATCTAAAAAATCTAGCCA
>LQRL01037774.1:0-13643 GCA_001703475.1 Hydroides elegans
AAAAAACATATATAAAGAACAATCCTTTTTTATCAAATGTGTAATACAATGCCTTCAAAACGTTAACCTATGCATTTGTTGCCATCACAACGCCAACACAACTCAAGATTTGCTCTGGCTTTTCCGAACAATGACGGTGTATATTTCAAAACAATCTAAATACGACTGCCAGAGTCACTAATCAGGTGTCTTTACGCGAATTATAAGCTCTATTTTAAAGGCTCCCCTTGCTGTGGGTTTAGCTTTAAGACTACATAATAAATTAAGACTCAAATATAGGTCTCGGTCTTCGTTTCACTCAAGAATGTTTTAACAATCCCTTTTAAAACTCATACTTACATTCAGTGATGAAGTCACAGTTAAAGTCAACATTTCTTTTGTTTTATCAACTTTATTCCGACTCACATAAAATGGTTTCCCCGTCATTCCCCTCGATTTAGTTTCGTATTCTTTGGTATTACACAAGGGTAATATTCGTTAAAACCAATAAATAGTTATTGATACTAACCCCAATCTCACATGGAATGATTCAGTTGCTTTAAAAGTACATGTAAAATTCAGACTTACATAGAATCACGACTTCGTCGCTTTGGTCGTCGCAGTCAGCTGTTCCATCACAAATGCGTTCCATCGGGAGGCAGCTGCCGTTGCCACAGGTGAAATCAGATGTTGGGCATCCTATGATACAATATCAAACTAATGAGCGGCAAATGTTTATTATTATCGCTGTTTTGTAAGTTCAACCAACCTAAGACTTTTCTATACAGTACTGTAAACGTATTTTAATTTCAAACTTTAAATCTAATTTATGTAGAGTTTGGCAACTCCATTTGCTAATCAGTCCATGAGTACTTACCACAATTTTTCTCATCAGTTTCATTGCGACAGTCTGCTACTCCATTGCAAACGAATTGGTAATCTAGGCACTTATCTCCATCACAGTCAAGTTGGAGTTCGTCTGCTTTACAGCTCACTAGAAAACAGTTTTAATGATATGCTTTTTCATTATTTGTGCATGGCATGCCGGCAAAATTAACAACATCATTTTGTTTGTTTATAAAAAAAACATGAGTAAATGAAATACTATTTGTATTTAGTTCAGTATGCAAATGTTTGTCTGACAATGTATGCCAAATCACATCGTCATTTTATTTAGATATAGTCAGCTAATATGCGTTTAAGTGCACGTTTGTAAAAGGTGTCACGCACCACATCCATCTTCGTCGGAACCATCGAAGCAGTCTGGCTGATTATCGCAGCGATTTTCAACCGATAGTATTTGTCCGTTACTGCATGTGAATGCAGGCTCGGTGCAGGCGGCTACATAATCAAAATATAAATACAAACACTGTTAGTTATTTGACAATCATATAAATCAATGTTGTGAATTGTAGTTTAACATATTCCAATCATTTTGCATTATGTCATATATGTTATCTTATATGATAATTTACACTTACAACAATACCGCTCATCGCTATGATCTCCGCAGTCATTCCTATTGTTGCATCTCATATCGATTGTCAAACATTTTCCATGTTTACATTTGAATGACGGGTCCGTGTCATTGCATTCAACTAGGGTAAAACATCTACATCATTGTTTTTCTATATATACATAATTGGTCAATATTTTATTTATGATGCGTATGTCACTTTTAAGGACCATAGATTATCTATTTATTCTGCCAAATAACACTTGATAATTGTGTAAAAATGAAATCAGAACACGAATTTTCAGATGATTAAGAAAATTATTGCGTACAACTGTTAGATTCTAATAAGTTTAATGGTGGGTTATATATTCTGATTACAAACCACAAAAGTTTTCGTCGTTATTGTTTCTACAGTCTTGCTTTCCATCACAAATGACAGAAGGTGATAGGCATCCGTCGCTACCAGGTTCATGCTTTCGGTTTTGACAATCAAAAGCATTTTCTTCGAGACAGTCAACTTTATAATGTATAAAAGATCATGTGAATTTGACAATCAGAAACATTTTCTTCGAAACAACCAACTTTACAATGTATAAAAGATCATGTGAATTTATGTCTTTTAGTTTCCATAACATAACTCATGCTAAAAATGAATAACTTCATGACAAACACCTTATAAATCTTATCGGAAAACAAATATGCACAGCGTATTAATAAATCAGCTAAATTGTAGAAAATCCGGTAAACATTAAACCGCATTTTAAAGAAAACTAGTCATAATATGGCACGGCAATAAACACAAAATGATCGATCTTCATTGTAGCTTCCTTTAATTTCATTGTTGAAGTAGCCTTGGCTAATTAAGAGCTTGTCAAATCATAAAAATGTTGAAAATTTTATTTAGATATGTGCACATTAGGGAAATCCTCGAAATCCCCGAATTGTAGAAAATATAGCCGATTCCACATTTTTATATAAAATACCGCACATACGGTATTGTTCCTTGTCGTTAATTAATTAAATGGTATGTCTGAACATCCAAACAAAATAAACATATTATCCTCTAAATAACGTGTGTCCTATTTTTAAACGCAACTCCCGCGTAAGTCACCAAACCCTTAATAATATTATGGCAACATGAAATTGCATTATTTCAAACAATGGTCTTAATCAGTTTAGAATATGGTGTTTCAGTTTAACGCTCTTGTTTATTTCTTATATAGAGATATGAAACGTTTTTGTCTAAGTCGTCCTTAGGCTAGGTTATATCCTTTTTGCTTCAATGGTTGATTAAAATAGCCATGAGACAAAACAACTTTTACTTAGTTTTAACAAAGTAATTAACATTTCCGATTCGCATAGGTTTTGTTGATTATTATATAAACCTTTTTACTGCAAAATTTGAGATAGGAATTAAAAACAAAATATTCCTCAATTCCTAAAAGTTAAGTGATACAGATATAGAATATGTATATTTAATGTATTAGCAAAACGAAATGCTAAAGGAAAACACGGAATCATGTACTGCTAGAATTACTTATCTTGGTTTAGTAGCTAGAAGAAGAGCCTTGCATATTGTTTTAAAGGAATAAGGTTTGCGAATAGGAAACCAGTGATAAAACGAAATAGTTATAATTTGCTATGAAAGGTTTTACCGAAATTGGATTTAAATATAAATCTGTTAGCAAAAATCGTTCAGTTTTTGTAGAAAGAAATGGATTTCATGCTTAGCGCTCACATTATCTAAGAACAGTTAAGGCTTTGGTGATTATTTAGAAGCATATATCAATTGTAACATGTCTCCGTGTTCAATATCCTGTTAGTATTTTATTATTTTTATAGTTCAATGTAAACACTATATAAATGTCTATATATGATGTCACCGATAAACAATGATAACATACATTGTCGCATGCATGTTATAGAGGGAATAACATCAAGGTGTCATTTAATAAGATTATTGGTATAGTTTTGAAATTGACTTGGTTCGGTGAATATTCTCATTTAAAATTAGTGATTAGCAATTTACTTATGACGATAAAATGCAATAATATGCAAAACGAAGTATGTATTGCAACATTGCTGATTGCATATGTTTTTATTCTCATATGATGGTTGGTTCCTTTTGAAACAATGATATCATTAGCCGTGTGTTTAGCCGTGCAATATTATCATATTATAGTAAAACACTTACTTGCCTAGCTACCACCATGTTAATACAAGCTACATTGTGTGCTTACGGATTATTTATAGTACATTGCAATATTGTATTACAAATGAGAAATTTCTAATATGAACTAAGTGACACTTATTAAAAAATTGTTTTGTAGTGTTTGGACTGATCAATTACCACACGCTTCTTCATCCGATCCATCGCCGCAGTCGGCGTGTCCATCACATCGCCAACCATAGTGTGAACATTGTCCTCCTGGACAACTAAAGTAGTATGAAGGACACGTCTTTAACTCTAGAAATATAAACAAATTAAGATGAAATTGTATTATAACGCGCAATTGTTTATCAACTGTCAACAATATAACAAGTAATATAAGAAAATAATATAAAAAAATATATATACTAGTCATTTTGAAGTTCACTAGAGTCCCATAAAGATGAATACATAACCTAATAAAACTTGTTTGTTTCAGTACAAGCAAATTGATTTGATCAAATTGAAATAAAAATAGGTTTGGTATATGCATTATGTTTAAGAACATTTAATTGGTTTTTAAAAGGTTATGTTTTAAACGGTTTCAATCAAATTAATACGCTCAATGTATTTTAAATTAAGCTTTGAATCACGTATCATAATCATCCATGACGTCGTTGATATAACAAACATTTTATGAAAAAAAACTACGTTGCAACATTGCATACTTCAGTTTTTCGATGTGATTGCAGTTTTGTACCGTTATTACTAACCATTTTTGCTGCTTAAACGTACCATTTTACTAAGGTTTTGTTCAATTAATACGTTCAATATAAGATGACAGTTATATATCGCTTCAGACAGCCCGTTGATGATAAAACATTTGAAAATAGTTGTTTATTTATCGTTTATAGTAGTTTCATTTTAACATATAAGCGTTTAAGCGCCTCACAATATGGGATAGGGGTTCAATGATTCCGGTTCGGGCAATGGAATAAAGTTGATGATGAGTACACAGTAGATATAAATTGTAAACGGAACTTTAAAATTCCCCACATACTTACACGCAACAATATCGAAACTTAGACGGACTATTTTGTTATAAATATATTTTCAAAAGATTCGTCTTCGGTCGATATGTAGACAAATAAGTAGACAGGTGGACAGGTAGACAGGTCGGCATATTGAAAGTTTTGTAAATGCAAATTTTAACATGTATATGGTCGGCAGGTAGACAGTTGGAGAAGTAGACTGGTGGGTAGGTAGACAGGTCGGCGTATTGACAGTTTTGTAAATGCATATTTTGACTTTTACATGTACATGTACATGGTGGACAGGTAGACAGGTGGACAGGTAGACAGATCGGCACATTGGCAGTTTTGTAAATACACCTTTTAACATGTACATGGTCGGCAGGTAGATAGGTGGACAGTTAGACAGGTTGACAGGTAGACAGATCGGCACATTGACAGTTTTGTAAATACACATTTTAACATGTACATGGTCGGCAGTTAGATAGGTGGACAGGTGGACAGGTAGACAGCTAGGCATATATAAAGCATAGTTTATGACATTTTTCCAATGCTACTATTAATCTTGTTTTAACATCTACATTCAAACTATAGAAATCACGCCGATCCATCGTTTATGTATAAATGCTTATAATAAACACTATTTTACGTATGGTAGCACATATTTCATAATTTAACGATGTTGATGAGCCTATTCCATCTTTCCTTTCAATTCACCATAGCAATTCTACCTGTCTACCTGTCTACCTGTCCGCTTGTCTACCTGTCCACTTGTCTACACCCCATGACACATCAGAAACCGCATCACCTCCTTTGTGTAAAGTATTTGTTGTGTGTGGAATTCTAAATCTTAGCCTTCTTAACATGCTAAATTATCTTTAGTAGGAATATATTTTGATGAGGGTACCTTCAATGGTAATACTTAAAAGGCGGCTGATGTAATATTCGCTATAAACCATCTCATACCCGTTTTTTTTTCAAGTAAATTTAAATCAAGACACTGCGTACACACATTATCAGAAAATAGCGTTATGAAACACCCATTCTTATGCAATATACACAATTTGTGGATTCATGACCCGATTGCGACACAATATCAACCACATCTGTCCTCATCAGCGACGTCACTGCAGTCGTTGTTCCCATCACATCGATAAATATCATGAACACATCGGCCGTTTGAACATCGAGCGTGATAAGGCCCGCAAACCGACTTGTCTAAAAACATAAAAGTTAAAATATGTGGTATATAATTGTTTCAACTCAAGGTTTCAGATATGCTGAGATCAATACAATTTTCACGCAAATTAACTATATTTTATCAAATGATGTACGTATGTGGCATTTGAATAGCATTTTGAATAATATAAAACGTGATTTGTGCCAAGAGCAATGTTTAACTTTACACAAAACGAAAAAAATATATATAATCAATTACTCTGATATTAGTAGCCCTTATCATACAATTAATACTTGTCTATAGTTAATTGTCTATTAAGTGTCATATAAATTTCAGATTATACCACAATCGTCTTCATCGGTGCCGTCATTGCAGTGTCTGTCTCCATCGCAACGCCATTCATACCAAATACACTGACCATCGGAGCATCTGAAGCCACTTCCACATGTTGATGTGTCTAAAACAAACAAATTAGTATTGATAACGAAAGGTAATCAAAACAAATATGAATTAACATTTGTCCTAGAAATACATTTTAGACCAACTATAGAAACACTCTCTATTCGGAGTATTGTGAGAGTATAATGACACGTAAGAATCATGAATCTTAAAAATAGAATGTGCTTGAAGCAATATAATAACATGCTTGAACAAATATCCGTCTATTCTATATCTAAAACTTTTATAAATACTATGCGCGCAACAATTTGATTTGATTGCTATATTTGATAATCTAATCCCACTATTATATCTCATACCAAACCGGTATATAAGACTGCGTTGTGCAAGTGTTAAGTCTTTCCCTAAACAAAGCGTGAGAAAACGCAGTATTTGACATAAATCTGCTTTCAAGCATGGTTTTAGCTTAACATTGATAGTTGATATATTTTTTCAGTTCAATTCTCTACATAATTGAGTCAACTAGTGGATATACCTATCTTGGCATATATACTTATAGACAAGAAATAGTTTATGTCGGTATTATTTTTTCTTTAAATATTATCACACATTTGATATAAATGTGAATTTTTGATTTACATGTTCAACAATTGAGAATGAATAACAAACCCAAAATAGTAACAATAAACGGCATTTAAAACATAATTTTATCAACTTCAAAAGAGGAACTATTATGTACCTCACTGCTCTTCATCTGTTCCGTCGGCACAGTCTGGCGCACCAGTACACCGTTTGTTAGGAAATATGCACTCCCCATTCGTACATCTGAACTGTTCGGGATGTTTGCATGACACTAAAGCTGAGTAAGGTTATGACACAATATAGTATATATTACTAGGAATTCTGTGTTGAAACAATGTATGTTCACCTTTCTATTTCGATTGAATACTTTGCTTACATTATTGGTTTATTAGATATGATAAATTAGTGTGATGCTAGTTTCTGTTTGCATCAAACATCAAATAAAACATAAACTATATTGATTCTAATATATTGATATAAATAGAAAATATTTATCCTAGTTATTATATTTTGTTTCTTTCGTTTGTGTATTTCATATGTATAAAGATCGATAGCAGTAGGAGCTTATGAATATGTGGACAGGCTCGATCAGCCTTGAATCAAGTACTTTTTAATTTCTAGAGGTGAAATATTTTTGGTGAGCAAAAGTTCGCTTTATAGTAAATGGTGACATAATTGAAAACAGGACATTTATTTTTCCACTAGTTGAGCCTCTTGCAAACTGTACACGACAATCAGACGTACCTAAGAGTGCTTTGTTAACAAAAGTTAGATTTCGTGCGAATGTACTAAAACTACACAAGTTATGTGTATATTAGTAGTCTATGTAAACACTGAACCTCTGATATTCAGACATAAGTATTATAAGTGTGCAATTTGTAATAGTTTTTTGATTGAGGCATTGCAACTTGAAATATCATTGAATTGATACTCAACATTACATTTGTATCCCTAAAACATTGAATTTCGTTCGTCAGGCCTTATGATGGAATATGTTCATGTCACAGAGCAAACAAATAACACAATGTCATCCAATAAAAATACATATAGCTATGTTTTGTACCACAGTCATCTTCATCGGAACCGTCGTTGCAGTCGAGCATGCCATCGCAACGGTCCTGCCAGTTCACACATTGGTCACTGTCGCATTGAAAATCCGAGTAATAACATGTTGAACATGCTATAATAAAAAAGGAGTCTAGCTATAACAAACTAAAGTAATGTTATAGCTCCATTATTTTATAATTTCAAATATGATAAAAGTGCATTTTCCTCTACTGGAAAACAATTTTATTGCTTTGAATTTGTACAATATATTTGTATAATAAGTACATAAAGTACATATGTAAATACATGGAGCTTGATTCGTCCAATGTCGAAGGCATTCCGTGAGACAAGAGGTGCACAAACGATTTATTTTAAAGAAATGATCTCAATATATTCATTAATCAGCAGAAAATGATAAGATTTTTTTTGAAAAAAAGGCTTAATACACTGATTTGCAACAAAATTTTTATTTAAAGATGCAAGCAAGAAACCAAAAAAAAATGCGACTGCAAGAAATCAAATTGTATTAGGTTATTTTCTACGGATTTGTTAACAGAGAAAAAAATTGTGAGAGAGCATTATCCTAGGGTAAAATTATCGTTTCGAAAAACAATCAATATTCTGTTCTGAAAAAAAGTATCAAGTAAGGAATTAACATTAGACCGAATAAATCGTTGAGTGTCCTCAAGACAACACGTTCAATCGGGGCAAAGCTGAGATGTAAGCTGAGGCGTGGAAGGAATTGACCGGTCAAAAACAAAGTTTTGCCCGAGAGACAGGTGGTTCGACAGGCAGAGATGAGAGATAAATGTCACACACCATCAATGGATTGGTCAACACAGGGATACTTACCCAGTCGGTTTCAGACTTTCAAGCAGATGTGTCACCTTATATTTGAGGGTACTGAAGACAAAACAAAAAGGTTCGCATGCTGCTAGCGTAGCGTAACGACATCTACAACACCACAACATCAGAGGTAGAAGCGAACTACAGCAGAGCCTTAGCCCAAAAACTCCACAACGATTCTTGAAAACTACCAATTTGATGTCATTTAAGACGCAATTTGTTATGATACATAGACTGCTACTGCTGGTGTATGTGGCTTCGTGAAAAGAAGAAAAACTAGGACTGATTCGGCAAGAACGACGAAAACATCATGACATGCATAAAGCACACCGCGAGTCGTCGCAGGCAACTTTCAAATCGTTAAGCAAAGTTAAGCGACTACTAAAAAAGGCTCAAAGCCAAAAAAACACAATTGGTGGGAAGAAAAATAGCAACGGCAAAATGGTATTAATAATACTTATACTTAAGATATTTTGTGGCTGCATAAATGTCTTCTATGGAACCCGTGTCAACGGATTAAGACTATTATTAAGACCAATGATACAACGCTGCTTACTGACAGATATGATATTCCTAACAATAACCAGTCGGCAATTTTCGCTGAAGCTTGCAGAGAATCCCATAGTTCACCATTATGATAGACCGCGATGTGGATAACATGCAGTCAAAAGTATCCACCGCGATAAAACAGCTGTCTTCAGGCAAGGATCTGGGACAGTATTTGTTGATATTTTTTTTTCCAATCCGATCTCGTATATTACTTGAAGCACTTCGGTCAAAATGGCATCGTCTATATGAGCCGTTCAAGGTCAAAATGAACTTTATTGTTTTTTTTTCGGATTGCCTCCTTGAAGATTATCGCTGTATTTTCCTTTGTATGAATAGCAAAGCGCTACTGGAAGAACCACGACATCATGACAACAACGAAGTTAAGCGTCTGCAGTGTTACTGTGCACTCGTTCATGTTGCGTATTTGTTAAACATAGACAATAAGCATGGCGGACCTGTGCCACTACCATTAACATTATTAGAGACCTTTCACATGCGATGCATGCAAATAAATAAAATAAGCTATCTATCTATCTATTATACAGGCACCTATAATCATGGCACATTTCAGTTGGCAGAACATTTAACGCGTATGCATGATTGCATACATAAAGTAAGCTATCTGGGTTGCTTGAAAGGACGACCAAGCTGAGGTCACAAATATACCTTTAGGACTAAACTAAAAGAATATGTTCTAAATCCAACCACATAACATGCAAATAAAACCAACCAACCACTGTGAAGGGCAAAATGGTATGCTGCAAATTATACGAAGAAGGCCGCACATAGTTCGCGATAAAAAGCAAATAAGCAAGGAAATGCCGCGTTTCCTAAACAAGCACCAAAAAGGTCAACTGCGGTAAGTGCAGAAAATAATTTCTTTCGGGCATCGGGGTATTATCTCGCCAGAGTACTCAAGGCGAACCGCTTATTGATCGTAGAAGACCAAATAGCCGTTATCATGCTCATTATGAATGCCCAACAGTGAATTTAGTAATCTATGTCATAACAATGTCAACAATGTTATGATATGATATGTTATGATATGATATGATATGCACGTTTTAAACATACATAAACAAACAATTTGTTTATATGTCATTTACACTACTAAGAGACGTATAAATCTATATATAATGAAAGGCCTCTTGGGAGAAATATTTGAATATAAAATTAGATGAAGCGTCTAGAAAATTCATTACACAACTATTTTGTTTAATTCTTGAATAAATATCCGGTACGGGTTTGAAAAAAAAAACTTTTGTAGCAACTTCAATCAAACAGTCTTATTTAATACAACTGTTTAAATAAGAAGATCATACACAGCTTTCTAAACGTGGATTGTAATTTCACTAGAGTTTGCATGCAGTACTTACGATAAATCCGTGAAGACAATAAATATATGAGAAGATATAGACGCATCCTTTTCACATCGCCGTCCATATATTCCGACAGTCAGTATATAAAACACATATTTTGAGTTTTATAAATCCGTATATCTTATCATTAAGTCCTATAATATTACATTTAACAAACCATTTGTGCAATATAAGTTATTCAATTCAAAACCTGCATGTACTCATTCACAATTACTACCCTTATAAATTTTCATTGACGCAGCCAAGGCACAACCATACCGATTGATTATTATCCCTTTGAAAACCTAAATGTATAAATATGGAAATATGGGAATAAAAAAAAATAAGAGCACCAATACATTTAACTACACCAATACATGCTTTGTGCCAGCTTAATAAGTGTTTTTACGCGCAATTTATCATTTTTTCATAATGTCGCAACACGCGGCGTTCTGTGTAGGCAACATGACAACATTATTCAGTGCGCTACATTTTCAAAGACAAATTGTCTATTCGGAAAAAATATGTGCTCATTGTAGTTGCCGTTGCTATACATTAAATGAATAATTAAAATCAATATCAATTTGCATGATATATGACCAAAATATCGTAAAAACACCAAACTAATGAAGCGACGTCAAATGGAAAACCATATTTTGGTACATGTAAAATTATGATTGGTTATTTTTATCATGTACCAACATCGAATTAACGTGCATTTACTTCCAAAATGTAACTAATAAAAGCTAAAGATGCTGCTTGACGCATTTTCCTGTAGGACAATGCCAACGAGTTAGTGTAGTTATCCCGCATCACACCGATGCGAGCAAGGAAGAAACCAAAATACTTTATTTTATAACATAAAATATCGCTGACCTACATCTTAAATCTAATGATAATTATAAACAATTTAAATTGCTAATTGTCGCTTGTGCCAGCTTAATATATATATGCACAGAATCCCTTATGTTTCATTTTGGAGAACGCGGCGATAAACATCAGGACAACAGGACACACATTTTCTTTACGAGAAAAATGAATGTGTTCTTGGATTTGTTTGTTTTTGCATTTGTAAAATGCTCTCATGTCAATAAGAAACGTGTCTAACTAATACTGTTTTAGAACTTTTTCTTATATATATATATATATGAAATTTAAGATATATTTAGAGTACTTACTTTTTTGTCAAATCGATGGATAGTATGGGATTTTTTTGCGGATGGGTGCGTCGTTTTTTTTTCATTCAAACGTAGTTGACGAACCGGAACCTATACTACCGATTGGACTTATTCATCGCATTGTTAAACTTAATACATAATCTTACCATTTTAAGTCTATGTGTTGCCGTACGGGTGGCAACGACTGAAATAAAAATATGGAAACTGGGAGTAACATGCTTTTAAATAATGCTAATTCACTTGATAGATTCGATTTGTTTGCATTTGTTGATTGAAATGATATGAAATGATATCAGACGGTTCCTGGTGTGAAGCTGAAAAAGCAATAATCTACGTATTTGTACTGGTATTGCATTATGTACAATATACACAATATTTTAGTAGATATTCTTAAAACAACAACATAATCACATAGCCTAGACTGATACAAAAACATATTAGCCATGGGAGAGGAATCCATAAACCAATTTTAGATAGTTTTAATAGTTTATGGCTCGTAAAAATATGCCCATATATTTGCATGGATACACATGTACTAACTTTACTCATGCACGTAACTCTTCATTTGTTCACAATGAAGAGTATTGTGAATAGGCGGGTTTGTGTAAGATTCGGGACCAGTGGAGTAGATGGGCGAATATATGACAGTGAATTCAAAACAAGCAGTTTATTTGTTTAATATCTTTTAAAGCGTTGTCACATCAATATTAACCAATGTTACATTGTTGCTAAATATACATATTGCTTTTTGTCAACTATTAACTCGATTTCTTATCCATTAAATATCAAATATCCTTTTCAATTTTATTTAATTATATTTCATTAAACACATTTTAGGAGGTATGTTTAGTACTTTGAATGGTTTATCACTACAAAACTGAGCGACGCTCAATCTAAATAACTGATCTTAAATTTAATTCGAATTTTGAAAGGTTAAAACCAAAATAATTTGATAAATACAATTAAATACGGAGCTAAAGTATTTATAGTTACAACTTTTGCTTGTTTAACAACAATATGACATTTTGATAAATGTTTTAATGTGCATAAATCGATTTCTCTGTATTTATGCACTTGATTAGACGGTATTAGGCTTCGTTGATCGTTTCTACATGCTGTCAAAGCCTATGATAAATGACAATGAAAACGACAAAAGGGTTTGATTTAAATTATTCACGTGTATAACAAATATCAAAACGTCAACATGTATCGGGTCAATACGTACCGACTAAATGTTATTTGAGCAATATATGACATACAGTTCTCAGTAAAAACGGTAACATATTTTTTTCATTCTTTATACAAATGGTACGATAGATGTTCTCCTATAAGATATTCATGGTAATTAAGAGTTTCTTAGTGTATTTCTTTGCATTATGTCCGGAACATTTTAACCGGGAATTAAAAGTATAATATTGAATCATCAATTTCATGAACTACCGAATCGATTGCTGTATGTACATTTGTTGCAAAATTGCTTAGAAATATCAGGGTACTCATTAAAACTTCAGCCCACATAATTGTAACATACCAGGCACTTTATGACGTGTATTGACCATCAATAAACAGCCAATTAAACTCATCAATGCAATTTCATTGTAGATATTTAAGTCGTACGTAGATATGTGCAACTATGTTTTAGGGCCTGAAATTTTATACACAGAACCAATTCGTTGCCAAACAGAGATTTTATATAATTCATAAAATGTATTCATTCAATGTCTTATCGATATGATAAAATATTATAAAAGGTCATGATAATTCATACAATGTTAAGGTTCGGCGACGTTAAAAAACTGTTTTGAGGATTGTTATGTAAAACACATTCATTATGTTAATACATTTAAAACAGGGAATATAGCGACACGTGTAATAGTTTGTAAAGGAAA
>LQRL01037796.1:0-12121 GCA_001703475.1 Hydroides elegans
ATACGAATAATTCATATCCTTTTTTTAATTGAAAAAGTAGTTCCATTCTTACTCATGGCATGCTTGTGGCTCATCGACCCCGTGGATTCATCCGCCATTTAAAATATAGATACAAAGTAGTTCTCTCTTACTCGTGACAGGCTTGTGGCTCATCGACCCAGTTTTCTGGCAGCTTCACCACTTCGTTGTGAATTAATCCGCGAAGCCCCTGGAGACACTTGATGTCCAGGGTTTGCTGTTCCAAGCGTTTGCGCTCATTGGTCAGTTTTCGAGAAGCTGAGATTCTGCAATGACATTTCATTATTCCATATTGTTTATTTAATTCTTCTCTTTTTGCACGTTTTTTTATAAAGAATCATAATAGCTAAAAAAAGGTTTTGTAGAATTCTACTTATTTGTTAGTTATGGCGATGCTTAGATTTTAAAAGAAATTATCCTTGCGATTGATTATAGTCTTCAAAATTGCATGATTTTAAATAAAAGGTTTTCGTGTGGGCTTATCAAATGAACATTTAATCATGTGAATACTTTTGGTGAGAAAACCCGATAGAACATAGTATTAAATGCAAGCAATGCATATCGTTATTCGTTTATGAATCATTATTGCTTCATTATGTTAGGAAATAGTACAATGGTAGAGTCTATCGTTTTCATCAAATCAAAAGTGTTCTAATGTCAATGAACATGCGGATTTTAGTCTATATTTATACATGGCAGCGTCATAAAAGTGAGAATTGGCGTTTTGCATTTATTAAAATTATAAATTTTGACAATAAACACTTAATAAACATACTGTAACTGTTTCAGCAGAAGTGCAGCCTTCCTATACTTAAGTTCGGTGCTGGGTTGCGTTTCATCCACAAAACAGCCAATGTAGCTCTGGAACTCAGGGCCAAGTGGTAAGTCTTCATCCTGGCCTACTTCAGTGTATTCTATAATATCGTATAGATTTCTTTTAAGAAAGGTTCGCTAAATCCTGTAAAGGTCCTCTTTGTTCCAATTGAATGGTTGTAATCACTATATCGCCCGTTACCTCGTATGTTTTCACATGGACAGATGATATAACGGAGTAAGTTACATTCGCCTAATCAGTAAATTAAATATCCAATATTGTTTTTGAATATTATTTACTTATGTGCAATACAAATGCGCAAAATTGAATTATTTCTATCTGGATAAGGAACAGTATAACTTCGTCTTCAATCTATTTATAACAAGATTGTCAATTATTTGATAATGACCCAGCTTTGGTGCATGTAGCTTAGGCTCTGTAAGTACAAACAACCGTGTAACTTGTATATAATATATTCTTTATACACGAAAGCTAATAATATAGATTTTGAATAGCGAACTATTGAGCATTGCTTTACCCGCATTGCTTTTAAATCCTATTTGTGCTCTCACGGTATTTTCACCTCCGAAAACCAAACTGTAATTCCTTGCGAATGTGTTGAATTTGTTGTTCAAATCAATTTCGGCCTCGTAATAAGACACGAATTTCTAAAAAGAAATAGAACAATTTGTTTTCATTATTATTAAAAATTGATATTTTTCACCGTAAACCAAACTGTTGCGATAGTGTAATTTTGCACGCTTATAGCAGGTCATAGTTATTACGTCTTCTGTTAATATTTCGGATTTTAAGTGGTAATTATCAAATTTTTTTTTCTTATCGTTGATGATGAATAACAAAATAAAATCGTTTGCATAACCATTAAATTGTTCTACACCTATTTACAATCTTCATACCTTTTGAGTTTTTGATCGCATTTTCTCCGGGGTTCGATTGCAATATTTGCTTTGAATATTTTCCAATGCCTGAGAAGGTAAAATAAAAATCATGTTATATTCTTTATGTTGCGTAGAAATGCATTCGGCATGAAAAACAGTCGTGGATTTTGAAAAATAACTTATATCTTTTTACAAAATTGTGTTATATAAAAGTTTACTCAAAATATGCGTTTTACTTAGCCTGCCTAATTTCGGAGTTTGGAACTCACCAAAATGGGCATATTAGAGAGCGGTATAACCACAGATGCACAGTCAACAACAGTCTTCTGGAGACTGGGTTTGGTTACTAAGGGCAACGCAGCCTCAGCAAAAGTCTGAAATAAAAATCAGATTGAAAGTCTGAAAAAGTCTTAAATGAAAATCTGATTGCAAATCCATTGAGCCTTTATTATTTTATATAAGAATATGTTAGGCCCTGAAATTAGGCCCTAACATCAATATTGTCATAACATTTTTATATCTCCTTTTATTTAAAAAAAAAACAAAACGAGAAAAAAAAACGAAAATTATTACATTACTTTAACCATAACTTTAACAATTCAAATTTCTCTGAGACAAAAACCCAAAAAAATCTTACTAAAAAATAATATAAACCATTCCTTGATTAATCTATCGTTCTAATATGCTTGTATCATTATTGTTATTACAAAATACTTTACCAATTTCGGATATTTCATAATTTCTATTACAAAAATCATCTTTACCAAAAACACTTTGGCGAGCTTGTTGATTTCGTCGTTGGGGTCAACATCAAGGTCACTTTCGTCTTGTGGCGTGGATTTCGGGAATTCCTCTTGGAAAAACACCTGCAAAAGTTCAGAATATTGAAAGTTTCAGAAACACTGCATTTGACTTGACTTTACTTATGGGCGTATTCTTCTATGGAGAGTGTGATAAGCTATACAGTTGGGCACTTGCTCAAAGACTTCCCAAGGATGCGTGCCCAAGCTACCTCTGGCAAGGTTATGCTGGCCTTACGGTTCGTAACCCAACACTGCATTTAGGCCTTGCCTAAATGGAAGCTTTCCATAGTGTTTGCTCTGAAATTTATCATCATATAACCATGATCATCAATTCATGCTAGATATAAATTCCATAAATTTGTGAAACACGCAAAATGTAATACGGTTTGGTATGTATTCGGATGCCTGAGACTATTCGGTTAAAACGCTAATGCTATACGCCCACCACCATTGACCCTTTGAATTTGAAAACCATTCACCAAAACCATCACCAGTGAGACCACCATTCGTATATCACCGAACTTCTACTAGTTATAAACATAGAAATATTGTTAATCTCAAACGAACACAATATATATGATCTTGAATGAATCCCATACCTCAATGAACGGAAGTGCTCCGTCGAGCAGATAATGCAGATTGTGATGGCCTTGACATTCAGTTTCATCTGCGCTATTCCTGAAAACAAAAATACAAATACTGTATTTTTTTTTAGTTCTTTATGTATCAGCAATATCCAGCAATAGGTACACGTTCAGTGACGCACGCTTTAAGCTTCTCATTCTCCTTATCTTTTAGCGTGTAACATTTGTGCGTTTTACATTTAGCGTTTATGTTTTTATAGGGTTAAGAGTGAAGCGTTTAGCGTTTGATGTTAATTGTTTAACGTTTAGCGTTTTGCGTTAAATAGTTTGTGTTTCTGGTTCATGCGTTTAACTTTTAGCGTTTAGCATTTAACGTTTAACATTTAGCGTTTAAGGTTTTTGGGTTTATGGTTTATGGGTTTAACGTTTAGCATTTATAAAGGTTTTTAGTTTTTATTTCCTGAGAAGTTAAAAACGCGCGCCACTGTTTATCTAAACTCAACACACTTTTTAAATGTTTGCTATGAAAGTTCATGCACATTGCATTTATATGAAAAAAAACATGGCGCTTTATAAATAAAACAACATTGTATTGGTGTATATACATAAACGAAAAGGGAATTTTTATTCTTACATTTCATAATGCCGCCGTTGCAAGATCTGTTGAGCTGTTTTTGGGTCGGAGCGACAAAATTTCGCGGAATCCACGAGAACCTGGCGAACGGTCGCGAAAAACGTCCAGATACGTCTAAATGAAAATAGTTATCAAATAGTTTTAAGACAACTAACACAATAAGAACATATTTTTATTTGATCCATCATTAAATATAAATAAAATCATTGGGCTATCTGCGAGCGCCAGATTGTCGCTGAAGACAGGAGAACCTGGCGAACGGTCCCGAAAAAAGAACTTTCAAATACGTCGATATATAATGTGAGAACGATTTCAACGAATGATTATTTTACATATTCACACAATTATAATCACAAAATGAAACGGCCAAATTAGTTTAAAACTTACTCATTAACAAAGAGATAATCAACAAGAATATATTTCAATGAATGGTAATTGCATTGATCGAACGTTTTTTTTTTCGAATTAAACACTGAAAGGTCTTAAATTATTGATGATGGCCCATATGCAAGTACATATAACAATGTTTCTGTCTGATTATTTGAAAAATAACATGGAAACGTGTTTTCTCACCCGTCATTGGATAAACGTCCTACTTCGAGGTCTTCAACTCCAGTTTTCAAGTACACCCAGAGGAAAAATCTATAAACAACATTTTAATGCATCAGTTCATTTATTCATTTTGACAATGATAATATCAACAGAATAAACGGAATCTGTATTTGGGTATATGTATTTTAAAGTACGTGTATGTATATAACTCTGTAATAAAATTACAGGGAAGAAGATAACAAGCTGTCATACAATGTTGAAATATTGTTTGATTTTCGGTGAAAAATACCTTAAGACCGTGAATATATTTGCGATTATTGAAAAGAAACAAAAGAATGCTAGTTGCGTTTTTTAATTAAAAAAAGCTTCTCTTTTTAGTTTTCTATAGGGAATACAATGGGAATACGTCACGAGATTATATATTGAAGGGAATTATATCACTCTGTCAGCCAAATCTGACCGAACCCGAAGGGTGAGTTCAGATTTGGCTGACAGAGTGATATAATTCCCTTCAATATATTATCGAGTGGCGTGTTCCTTTTATTACAGACCTTCTATGAAGAGTAAGCTATCTAAATACATTAATTTTGCGAACCAATATCAGCTAACCACGTTAGCTCAGTCGGTTAGAGCGATAGACAGGCATCATTTTTTGCGTCAATCGCACTTAACAACGCTTGTTCACATTTTTTGATCATTAATAACTATTTTATTATTAATCTTATTTATCTGAAATTTGAACCATGACAAGATTGTTCTATATTTTGTACAATTTATTCATAATTTCACGTATTTAACATTAGAAATGTCCTAATAGGGCTCGTTTTGAAACGCCTGTAGTTGGCTGATTTGCTATGATCCGTGGGTCCCCGGTTCGAACCCAAGTAAAGGCATAACGAAAATTATTTTTGTTTGTCTTTATTCATTGTTTTGAACTTGATATTTAGTAATTCTTAGTTATTATAAAACATGTTTTTTGATAATAACTACAAGATTAAGCCACCAAAGTGTTTATTTTGAATATCAAATATGTGTTTGCGGTACATTTACGTGGTTGTCAAATCTAAGACGCCAAGGTAAACATTGTTTTAAACTTAATATTTCGAAATTGTTATTAAAAATCAATAGCAGATATCAATGTAAGTAAAGATTAAACAATCCTTTATTCGATATTTCATTTAAAAATATTTGACGAAAAATAAAATTGGTACTCCGAGCGAGACTCGAACACGGAACCCATTGCTCCTGAGGCGAGCACCATATCCATTGCACCACGGGGGCTGTTGATGACTGCGTAACTAATTAATAGAGTGATAACTATGGATTTATAATGCTCCAAATATGGAATATTGACGCAGATCATAAAATATAAGTGCTGGGATTGGATCGGTGCCATTGTTTCACAAAAAAAAACTTTAAATCGCTTTGCAATACGTGTTACGAAGAAAAGTTGAATTGACGCAATCTGACGTAAAGTGGGCGATAAGTCGAAAACGAGGCTATAGTGAAAACGTAAGGAAATATTACACTCATGGGTTTTTCTTATATGTTCTTTATATAGGTATGTAATAAAAGTAAAGTCATGCAAAAAGCGCAAAAGTAACCACAGAATAATGTTGCAAATTTACCTTGTATATGCCCTCTTCACATAACTCGGCATTGCAGGCTCCACAAGAACATTCAGAATCTCGTTGACTCCAACTATGTTATGACACAGCGATTCAATGAACTTGTTTTCGCCTTCGGCGCACGCGGCCAAAAGGTCGATCAACGAAGTCGCGTAGTCGCAAAAACCGCTCGCACTCACCAGGGTGGCTAAACTAGAATAAATGATAATGGTGAACAATATAGTTCACGGGTCTTTGCATTAGGGTGTGAACTGTATTAAATACATGTCAATTGATTGGGCATTGTTGAGTGCAGGTAGAATATGGAGTAGAATTCTATGTTATGCAATATAAACAATAAAACTCCGACATTCAACAGGAACTTTAAAATAATTGATTTTAAACATCACAACTTCATAAGGATATACTGTCTCTTACAAGAACGGGTATTCGACTACCTATATTTGCCTTACCATCCATATAACATGAATCCTATCAATGCTAGGAATGGAACAATCCATGAATGCCTCACAAATCGGGTTCATTAAATTGAATATCAAATGTGTTTTCTCTAAATGCAGAAGTATGTGTTGATACAAACCGTTTTTCTGGGGTGCAGTCGAGCATGTGACTGAACGCGGGTCTGTTTTGTGTGAAGTACTTCATCACATAATCTTGATTTCGTCTCAATGGTAGCTCTAATTCCTCAATCTAAAACCAGAAAGTAAATATCAAATTAAGGATAGAAACAATTAGAATCGCTTCCATACATTGTATATATAATTTTCAATAAATGAGTGATGGACAATTAGTTTTATATTCAAATAGCAAAACTTAGACATTCAATAATCTCTAAATGCAACTATTAACTGGCAATGAAATTACACTAACTATAGTAAATATGCATAATCAAGATCAAGTATTCATAAGTTATATTTGACTTTTAAAATATGCAAGTCTAGCGCCATTCTGTCCATTTTACAGGATAAAACCATTTTCTCTTTGGTCTCAACATTTCTCAAAATTGTTTTTTTTTGACCGAAACAAACGTTTGTTTTTTAATTTGACATATTGGGCACGGCGCTTTCACCGTCATCCTGTTACATTTTACAAGACTTGTATTAAATATATCAATTGATAAATCATTATCATTAAAAATATTTCAATTCTTGTCCAATACCTTGACAATGGCTTTGAGCAGCTCCATATATTGCACGGCGCTTTCACCGTGTTCAGCCGCTAGTTCTACGATGCGTTTGATCTGCTTGTAATGCACTCGCATGCAGTTATTCTTGTTGCCCGTAAATACCTTTTGAGAAATGGATATAATAAAGATAAGTAATATGAACGCATTTAAAGGAACTTAAAACCGTTTCTTTATTTGCTATTCTGATTGAGAAAATTGTCTCATAAACGGCTGTTTTCAGGACTGTTTTCCAGAAGAGAAAAACAAACCAATTTCAGACATTCAAATTATGTAACAAACACATATTTGATATTTTTCTTATACATTAAAGTCAATGTTATTCAAGAACAATTTATTCTATATATAAAGGAAGGCTTTTTGATGTCGTAAAACGTTGATATGTTTCTTTTAAAATCGTAGTATGAGGTAAAATTCAGATTTTTCAACTGACCTCTGTGAGCATGAGAGCCAGTTCCTCGTGCGCGCCCTTGACATTGAGCAGAAGGTCAAGGCGATCGAAGATACGACCTTGAACTTGTGGGTTGTCGCACGCCATAACCTAGAAATGAAAACAAAGAAATGTTTCGTGCGTTAAGGTACTACATTCGTAACATACTTGTTGGCAATGAGATTGAAATGCATAACATGATTCTGTATCAGTGTAACGAATAATAACGAAATCACACGTTTATGTTAATATTACGCATTTTTTTTCTCAGCATATACCTGATAATCATTTTTCCTATATGGGAGACTGGTCATAATACAATAAGGCTTTATTTCCTCAAAACATCCTAGTTCTCTTAGATCATTTATGCACGGACCCCTTAAATAGGGCTTCGATTTTAAAATTGAATAAGTAACATACAGTTTGTTATTAAGTCACATTTCATGGTAAATTGTCAATTGTGATTCAAAAATGGCCTAACGTATAAAAGTACGTCGACTTATGATACCTTAAGAAAAGTACAGCACTTTTGAATAACTTTCTGTAGGCCTTGGTACATGTATTGCAGTTCCTGGTCGATACGATGCGTCAACATCTCGAATACGTCAGAAATCACGCCTGTAAATTGAGAAGCCAAAGGTTAGAATGCTTATGTGTCCTAGTCCTAGGCTATAGTATCTTCATCTATCTGTGCAATTTACGAGTCGAACTCATTAAGGAGCGTTGAATGAGATATTTCAAATGATGAACGGAATATATATCAAACTGAAATGGATCTCTTATGCTTGAAATTGGCTCTTCACCAAAATATACAAATCAAACACGTCTTTATAAATAAATAAACCATTATTTACACATTTTGTTTTTATAAAATTATAAAATCGTAACTCCATCATGTACAGTATAATATAAGATTATATGTTATTGAAAAAATAAAAAAGAGATTTCTATAAGATATTACCGTAATTATAGAGAATGACTTGGTTGACACCATGAACCTCCACCTTCTCTCCACCGTAGAAGCAGCATCTGAAAACGGTCAAGAAGTATATATGCTCTTGGTACATATATTTTATGCAAATATTGTCTTCTTTTATGTGTTGTACGTGGCTTTGCTCATTCTTGTTCGGATTTATTGGAATCCCAGACGTCCTAATAAATGGGGTTGTGCCAAACTGATTACGTACTCAATAACTCTTTCGAGAATGCTGATGACCGTATTGGTCTGCTGGCATCCGGCGTGGACGTGCTCAGTTGGCTATTACTTAAGGAGTTAAAGATACAGTGTGTACAGAAACTGGGTTTTTGTCAAATCCGTCGACAATCTTGTTATGATCAAATATAAACACTTACTCCATGAATCAATCAAGAATGCTGATAACGGTATTTGACTTCTTGGCATCCAATGTAGATGTGCTCAGTTAACACTGAACCTGGGTCATTGTCAATTCCTTGACCATCTAGTTATAATTCAATATAAAGACTTACTCGATGAATCTGTCCAGAATGCTGATCACCGTGTTCGTCTGTTTAGCATCAAGTGTCGATGTGCTCAGTTTACACCGAACCTGGGTCATTGTCAATTCCATGACAATCTAGTTATAATTCAATATAAAGACTTACTCGATGAATCCGTCCAGAATACTTATAACCGTTTTGGTCTGCTTGGCATCCAGTGTTGACGTGCTCAGTTACTCATAAAACGGCAAAAAGTTCCTCCAATCCGATGTTATCATTGACACGTAATGGCTTTGACAGGATTTAAGGACAAAAAGTCTTTACTCTACCGCTTGGTCATTGTCAATTCCTTTACAATCTTGCTATAATCTTGCATAAAGACTTACTCGATGAATCTGTCCAGAATGCTGATAACGGTATTTGTCTGTTTGGCATCCAGTGTAGACGTACTCAGTTTGCGGAAAACGGGGACCAGTTCCTCCAGTTCCCGATACACGTCACATGACTCGTCTGTTATCAGGACCTACCAGTGGAACAAATAATAGTTTTACTTGAATAAAACTTGACGCATATTTATGTTTAAAACGCAAATGAAAGACTCAGAAAGGAATACATAAATTGAGTTACCGATGCACGTCACAATTTAGACTCATCTGTTATATTGACATTTTGGATAAGGGGAACAAATGGGATAAATAACAACAATATTCTACCTTGCTTGTAATTGAAATATGTTTAAAGGTTTAAAGGGATTTACCAAATATGTATTATTACTCTTCTGCATATCAATGAGAGGCAAAAGTGGATTCATTCCCTAACATTCAAGCACTTCTTTGTTAGCATTCGATGCCTTGCCAATGATATAACATTTCATTTTATATGTTCCTGAATAGTTTGATGTGAGGCACTTTTTGCCCTGGCAACACTGGAAGCTTCTGTGAGCTCTTTAATTATAAAAAAAAGTGATGTTGTCTGTATTCCTTATGGTAACAAAATGCCCGTTGTGTTTTAAAGAGCTTGACGCATTTTGCGTTACAATCATAAGGAATGCATTGTTAAGCACGGTTTGTTAGGATAAAATCTTACAAAGCTTCCCGGGTGGCCAGGCCCTAAGGCTCGATATTTGATATATATCATAATGTTATACAAGGTATTGAATTATTTCATATATAATTCAATTGTTTAAGAACATAATTTAAAATATGTTTACCTGAGCTTGTACCGCGCGGTTGAATACATTTTCGTGAGCCGAGTAATATCGCGCGAGCAGTGACATCGACTTGACAACCATCTTGTCGTACTCATAGTGGGCAAGATCCTATTATCAAAGAAAAAACATTGCATTGAAAAAAAAGCCTATGTGTTGCTTAAGAAAAAAAACTTTCGTAAAGGCTGTTTATGGTTCATTTCATTAAAGAGTAATACTTATCCGTTAAGGTTATACTCCATAGAAGGAGAATATTAATGTGCCTTTTTGTCATGCCAAAGTCAGTTTCCGTTAAGATAATATTCTATTTAAGAATAATATCAAATAGTAATATTGTGATTGTGTTATTCATTCTAAATGTTATTGTCAACCTAAATGATTAAAGATAATTTTTGAATTTACCTTTTTAAGATATCGAATTATATTGAATATTGTACTGGTATGTTAACATATATTTTTACCATGAGGATATTGGTGAGATTGTGCGAATCCAAGTGCGATGTTCCGACGAAAATCTCACTCAATTGCCTGTTTGCGTTCTCACAAACCCTGTGAAATTGTCAAATATGATTATTATAATCGAGTTAAGTTACGACAAGACAGCTTTAAATGCAAGTTAAAGCTCATGTGTTATTGACATTTTGTTTTCCAAAGGGCGATGACGAAAGATCCTAAAGGTGTAGTTTACTCATTCGTATATCTGATACAATGATTTCTCTCTATCTATCTATCTATCTATCTATCTATCTATCTATCTATCTATCTATCTATCTATCTATTTATCTATCTATCTATCTATCTGTCTATCTATCTATCTATCTATCTCTATGTCTACCCATCACCTACACATAAACACCTACTTTTTGTGCTGCCCAATATCAAAGTCATGTGCTAGCAACGCTCCAAGACTACTAGCGCCATCCGACGGCGATGTGTATATGTCCTTGAATGAGTCCAGGACGCCTCCGACGCCCGTATCTACGTTACTCCTATCTCCACTTCCCTATCTGATCCCCCCCCCACCTCCCCACCACCCACATCCTACTTACTTATCGTATTTCTCAGCTCCCTTACTTCCCACTCACGCCTTAATACCTACTTTTTGTGCTGCGCAATATCAAAGTCGTCTGCCAGCAACGCCCCAAGACCTGTTGCGTCACTATGTGGTGACGTATGAGAACGCGTATAGATGTCCTTGAATGAGGCCACGAATTGCTCCAGACGAGAATTGAACCGGAAGTTGAGGAAAAGGTCAAGGACCTTCATTGCTCTATAAGGGGGAAAAATACACTTAGATTAATAATTATATTTATATCTAATGATAATAAATGCAATCATAAATGCAAAATTACATCATCTACTCATGCACAAAGGTACTGAGAATTGATTATACAAATAAAAGCGTAACTACTAGTAGTAATCTAAACTTTTATACTAAAATCTACACTTTAATTTAAATCACAACATTTATCAAAAAAAATATTAGATATATATATATATAGAACACGGTCCTTAGTATCAGATTAGTATTTTATCATATCTCTATTTCTGGGTTGTTATCATTATCAATTGAATTCGATTAAACTCATTTTATTTTGTCGTCTTTTTTAATTGGAAAACTCACTGATATTTTGCGTTGACCACCGCTAAGTTTTGAGGACTTGGTTTGAATCGATCCTCGTTGAGGAAATCTTCGATGTCGGGGTTGACGTTTTCTGAAAATACAGTAGTTTATAGTTTTGATTGATTTTATTTCATTAATCATTATTTATAATTGAATTGTGAATAGTGCCGTAACGTCACCAATAACGTTTTTCGATGCAATATTTGGGTATAATACAATACAAAGAAAGTACAAATATAAGAAAAACTAAAGATTAGTTATAAATTGGTATTGGTTCAAGTCCCCCA
>LQRL01037798.1:0-12394 GCA_001703475.1 Hydroides elegans
CTGCCCCGGCAGTTTCCTTATAGAAAATCCCGACGTTAAGTAATAAGAGTAAAGTGAAGCTCTGCAAGATGTGGCACACTGTCCTTGGACAGTCTTGTTTAACAATATCACATTTCCTGAATTGAATCACAATGTCTATTCTTCAATACGTGAAAGATGTGTGTTTAAATCATTTTGTTAAATACATGTAAGTATAGACATGATAGAAAATATAGACATGCATATGAGTTTGTAAACATGCTTATCACACATGAGATGTGAGATGACATATTCCAGTTGCATTCGTAGGTTGAGAAAGGCCAGAGCCTGTTGCTTTCTTTGAACCATGCCAACTCAGCCACACGTCAGTTGGCAGTGCAACATCTCGTTAAACAACTCAAGGAAAACGAGGTTTGTATATAATAACCCACCGTGGTCTTGATTTATTAGAGGAAAATCTGGAGAATATTGATCACTAGCCGAATAGATCGGACATTTTTTGTTGCTGATATAATACATTGAGGAAATGAGGAGCTCGTGTATTATAAAGACCATTGATAGCACCGCTCATTCTAAAAACAACAGGAGTCAGACACAAACTCAAGTTTAATTAATGTGAAAAAGATTATAATTATGAACTCGTCCATGCGGGTTTCATTTATATATCATATACACGAAAAATGATATACAATTTTAAACATATTGATTCATTCCGATAGCATTATTTTGTGTTCAGGTCGAGGCGGATGAATTTATTGTGACGTCACTACGCGCAAGACTTGAAGATGATGAGAGTAAAGTAGTTAGCCAAGTGCTTCAGCTGGGCGAGGTATGTTTTCTTTAAAAAGGACTTGGGAATATTAAAAAAATAGTCCAAAATGGTTTACTGGCATGCGAACTTCCTGATAGCATACACACATATTATTTACTTTACGACCTCAAAACTTATATTGGTTTTCACTCTTACTTATATGTTGCCTTTGATCGTAGATGCTTGTGACTCTTTTCAACAAAGATGAACTGCTATCAGCTCTGATGAAAATCATACACAAAAAGAGCTCGAAGAAGAACCACTCGTAAGTATTGCCCCGTTTGTCTAGAATTAACAAAAATACACGTTTATTGTTACAAGATGCGAATCATACTGTAACTTTATTGATAACATAGATGAGGCAAGATGCCGGACAATATCAGTATGAGTATAATAGGAATTGTAATAATTGCTTAGCATTTTTGGCTTTATTTTCCCTGGCTCAAGGGTCAAAACCATTTTGATAAGGACCCTTCGGGTTATATTCCTATGATGCTACAACGTAAGACGCGCAATTTGTAGAACCGATAAACTTACCATTATTCATTTCAAAATAAATATTTTCCAAAAAGGAACGATTCTGCCGTACTCGCTGTGAACATCCTCGTGCACTTACTAAGAACACATCCTGCGGATAACCACTTGGCAATGACAATCTGCACGCATTTGGTACCGAGCACGATCATCGTGGAAGGGAAGAGGGTGCAGCTTGTACGCGCGGTCGTTGCTCTTTTGACGCAGACAAAGTTGGATGAGGGGTTCACGCAATCTCTCATCGGTCAGTTTTGTATGATTTGTGAAATTTATCTATTTAACTGAGCAATCGTTTTTAAAGTATTTTCAGAAAACAGAAAGCCTGTTAAATATAAGGCTAGTAGAAATAATACTGACAAATTACGATGAAATTAACTCTTCTCTTCATTGAAGATTCGTCAGGCATAGATTGATATTAAATACAAGTCAAATACGATTAAAAGAACCGAACTGATAATATAAATTATTTGAAATATAAAACGCGTTGTAAACACAAATTAAATCACTTTTTTTCTCAGGATGGCTAGAGTTGTGCGGTGACGGAAAGAATGTGGACGCCGAAATGAAAACGAGGCTCAACGAATGTGTGATTAAAGCAATCGCTAGATGGCTGCACAGTATGGAGCCTAGGGAACTGAGTGATAATATGGTAAATAAAATATATATTTGTATTTGTTGATCAGAACATATGTTAAATAGTATATGTTTTGCATGATTGTTGAATAATTCGCATTTATTACATGGTCAGGGTGCATCGCTTAAAGAAATGGTAAGGGAAAGCAATGATGCAATATTTCTGTATATTGCACCTGGACTGTTTTTCGATTGCAATTCCGAAATCAAATGTTCATAATAAAATAATATAAACATGAATTAATGATTAAATAACTAATTTCAAATATAGTATTTTCTTATCCTAGATGATTTATAAGCGTAACATGTCATAATCCACCCTGATTGCCAATATTATTAAACATATTATATTATCGCCCACTATGACATGGCATTTTTTTCAGTAACGATTTTCTTTATTATTCCATCTAATAAAGGGAATACAATATTTAGATTCAATGTTGTTAGGTGTTTATTGCACTCAGAGGTCAAAATTGGATGCACTCAGCCTTCGGCTTCGATGCATCCAATTTTACCCCTTCGTGCAATAAACACCTAACAATATTGAACCTTCATAAGGTATTCCCATAATATTTGTAAGCCCACTCTCTAGGCTATTTTTTAATCTACATATTACAACAGGCGTCTATAAATGAATATAGCTTACATGTAATTTAGACCTTAGTTACTCATAGGATCGTATATTTCTTTTTTAACCCTCTTTAGGTTTCACTAATGCTGAATCATTTCCACAAAACGTCTTGTGGTACCACACTGAGTTTCCTACTACGTGTTAGCTTTGACATGTTGACGTTGACGTCAAAGCGAGAAGACATCCTTGTGACACTGAAACGTATCCTGGATCTTCTTAAAGTGATGCCCATCAAATGGACTGTAAGTATGCATTTGATTTATGGAACCTCGTCTGAAAATCGAATGCTGGATTTTTGAACGGAAACTAACTTTCTTTTAAATGAGTGCTAACCCCGTAACTAGTGCTTAAAGCATCAGTCAAGCATAACATTCTCGGCGTAAAATGACATAATTCATAGGCATGAACTGATCGGCGTTTAGATATGACGTTTCCCAGAATCTTCCTCCCACGAAATGAATTAATTTTGTGTTTTGAGAGAGCTTACAGTTATAACTTAAGTTTATGTTTTGGCACATTCTATTTCTTATATTTAAAGTACGATTTATAGTATTTTATTCATTAAGTGCATTTTTTTTCCAGAAAACCCAAGTCGAACCCAACTCTACGGCCCAAGCTGCAATCGACGCCGCCAAATGGGAATCTGGATTAAAACAATCGCGCGGAAAGAATCAAATGAAATCCGAGTTTTACTTTGAGCTGCTGCAATCGGTTCTTGGGCAGCTTACGAAGATAGAAAGCAAAGGTACGCTACAGCTGCGTTACTTACTTTATAGTTTTCCGATTATTATGAAAACATCATGCTATTAAAATTGTGTATGATTATTAAGCCATCTTCCTTGGTATGGTTGTAAGCACATTCGGTCAGTAAGCAAGACTAAAGAGGTACATTTAACATTCTCTCCCGGGACTAGCGCTAGGAAACCCCCTCGAAATAAAACAATTTGACACAGTATCCCGGCAATTGATTGGCAGTAGTTCTAATATTTTAATTTAAATGTGTTTCCATGAATTTAAAGCAAAGTGTATCTATTATTCGATTCTAGATAAATGGTTGTCCATAAGAGACGTCCACACCCAGCTGATGGTTGCGGTTATGGAAATGCTCATGGCTAAGTCGTGTGAGGAACCGGACCAGCCATGGGGGAACCTACTCGTTCAGTTTGTACAGGTGAGGGACAAATTAGTATTTTAATTGGTCTTTATTGTGGAAACTAAAGCTAACAAAACGAAATAAGGTTGATATTGAATACGAAACCGGCCCGTGGGAATTTCTATTTTCAAATTTATTCATTCTGTAGCCCGTTAATATAATCAAGTCAAACTGGATTTCCCGACCATGTAGGCCTATTATTTCAATATATTTACCGGTAGTTTCGATGTATCCACATTGCGTTACACGTCCTAAATCTCCTTAATATGTATATTACAGAACGATTTAGACCCTGACTACATTCTCCGTCTTACGTGTCACATCTTGCTGAGTGAAACGGTCAGCGCTCGTCTCCATGTTGGATTCTTTCACCTTGTCGCTAATTGGGTCAAGGTCGCCAAGGTCGCACCGGAAGTGCTGCTGTCTGACCAGTCAGCGTGTGAGTTGGTATTTTGTACGAAATAGTGTGCTTTTATGAACACATGTGTTAATTTGTTTTATTCGATTGAATGTCAGTTAAATACAGCTCTCAGCATACTCAGTTTAGTCTGTCAAAATTGACTTCTAAATTCAACTTACTCATAATGATAAGTCATAATCTACTACAATCCTCTCCTTTATAAGATTATTCAGAAAAGCCTAAACATAATGTGGATATCTCAATTCTATATTTATTTTGTTTCTGTGTACCAATATTGTCATTCATATATTCTACATAATTATTAACTCTATAGCCCTCTCAACTCTTTCACAGTGCTGCCAGTCCTGTTAACATCCCTCTCCAATCCCGAACCCGTTGTGCGTCAGGCCGCTATGGCTTGTATCAAGACGGTGCGTCGTTGCGTCAAGGAACACACGCACGCGGGAATTATGAAGAAGCTGCTTAAACAGGAAGAGGAGATATTGGTGGATGGTGATCATATTGTGCAGGTATAAATGGGAATTGATTGGATTAAAATGTTTTTGAAGCCTGATATTTTGTCACATAAAGCGATTGGGTTTGCGCCTTGAAAGGTGATTTACAATGTAGTTCGAGTTTCGATGACGTAAATCCGACCATTTCAATAAATATAAATCCACTCATTTTCCCAAGCTAAGTTTTACCATGGCATAATCCCCTTATAAGAACAGACAAGCCTCATGGACTTTTATTAAATCTTTGATCAATATGCATGAAAATGTTTGACCTTCATAAAAAATAAATTCTACATAATCATCTCTTCCAGTCCCTGGGCGTTCTCTACGCAATGAGCGCCGACGAGAGCGGTGGCGAAGAGCAATCGAAACACGTGGCCTCGCGCCGGGCCACCTTGACCTATTTTCTCAAGGTCATAGCGGACAACACGTGTCCTCCTGTGTTCAGAGAGCGCATGCTCCGGCTGTTGAGTCACGTGCCACATCAGGTACGTGCGAAATGAGTTCTTTATTATATTT
This sequence comes from Hydroides elegans, assembly GCA_001703475.1. Lineage (NCBI taxonomy): Eukaryota > Metazoa > Annelida > Polychaeta > Sabellida > Serpulidae > Hydroides > Hydroides elegans. Next base: position 5,176 of record LQRL01037798.1, read on the forward strand.
ATTATATCCGTATATTTACTTATTGCATTAGTACCTTATTGTAGGATAGTGGCATCTTATTATGAACTTTAAAGGCATAATAATATAATGATATGTTTTTGAAAACAATGTCTGGGGAGTTACTCGTCGCTGATTATGTAAATATTTCTTTATATCTCGTGTTTAACGAGACGGTTTTATCCGGTAAACATATTCAAAAATAAGATGAAAATATGGTTTTGTTTACAGCTTGCACTGGATGAGGTGCTAACATTTGGTCAATTCGCCATTGAAAATGTTAAAGCTGGACAGCGTATTGGCAGCCATACTTATCCCATTTTGCAGTATATAATTGACAGGTATATTGAACACATAAAAGTAGTCAAACATAAATATAAAGGTAAACAATAGGATGCAATTACTGTATTTCACTCGTAGATTCTACCAAACTCGGCCTTAAGATAATATATAGCAAAAGCTATATGACTACAAAATACTCACAAAGTGTCTTGCAAACCGAATCAGTCAAGTCCTACCTTCTATAATCAATGAAACCCAATTTGGGTTTGTAAGGGATCGAAACATTAATCAAGCCATTCGAGTAGTTGAAGACACTATCTATATTACAAATAAACTTAATATAGAGGGAGCTTTAACTCAACTAGATTTTGCAAAAGCTTTTGACAGTGTAATGTGGGATTATATGTACGAGGTATTATCTAAATTTAACTTTGGCGAGGAACTCATAAGCTGGATAAAAATTTGCTACACAAGTATCTATAGCACCATTTTAAATAATGGCTATACAGCGGGCTGGTTTGAACTGCAGAAGGGTATGAGGCAAGGTTGTCCGTTGTCCGCCATCCTGTTTGTTTTATGTGTAGAACCTTTAGCCCACCTTATTCATAAGAAAAACGACATAAGAGGCATAACAGTTAACGATCTCGATGTTCTACTTGTACAGTTTGCCGACGACATGTCCTGTTTCGTCAGTAATATGGAATCTATAGCCTCCCTATTTGCCCTGTGTGATGATTTCCACTTCTAGTCAGGTCTCTCATTAAGTAAAACCAAAAGTACTATACTATGGCTCGGTAAATGGAAAAAGAAAAAGAAACCATGTTCCGTTAGGAGCCGAACTCTGTAAGAATGTACATAGCATCCTAGGTCTTACAATGAGCCGAAATGAAAATAATGTTGCTCTCAATTTAGATGATTAAATTAAAAAAAATGAAAAATAAGCTGAACATTTGGTCATGTCTAGATCTAACAATCATTGGTAAAATTCTTGTCGCCAAATCACTAGGGTTATCCAATTTATATTATATTTTTGCAAATGCTTGCATGAATACCGATAAATTAACGCTTATTCAGAGAGTAATTACCAGTTTCCTATGGGATAATAAAGTGCCTAAAATTAAGCATGTAACTCTGGTAGCAGATTATAGTGAAGGTGGGTTACGCTCTCCAGCAGTTAAAGAAATATACAAATCTCATAGACTAGCATGGCTTAAACAGCTCTTCAGTCAGGGCCCGTGTTCTAGCTTTTTAATGTTTTTCACGAAAAAGTATGGAGGGTACAAATTTCTCTTCAGATGTAACTATGATGAACACGAGCTTAGTGAATTACCTGATTTCTACATAGAACTGTTTACCTTTGCTAAAGAGATTTTGCATCAGAACAAAAGTTGTCTGATAATATGGAGCAATAAATTCATTAAAATAGGTGACAAATCAATATTTTGGAAATACTGGTTCGACAACGGTATCATTTATGTTAAAAACTTGCTAAATGAAAACGAGAATACTTTTCTAGAATACGAAGAGCTCTGTCAACAGCATAATTTCCGCCCAAATTATTTACATTACTTAAGCCTTATTCAATCAATCAAAAAAGGAATGAAAGAAAACAGAATATTTGAAAACTTTGCTAATAGCGCTTGACAGTTCCCTGACAATGATTTTACTTCCAGTATATTTGAGACAAGTAATGGGGATATGATCGATACAAAAAAAGCCAAAAGTCGAGTTTACTATAACTTATTGCTGCAAAATATTACAAAAACACCTACAGCAACTACGAACTGGGTAACAATCCTGAATACAAATAACGAACAATATTTACAAAGTTATGGCATGCACAAACAAGATATTAAACACACTAAGCTTCTAGCTTTCCAATACAAATTATTAAATAATATACTAGCAACAACTGATAACTTTTATAAATGGAAATGCAAACCAAATCCTTTATGTTCATATTGTGATTTTGATGACACAAATATTCACTGTTTATGGTAATGTAACACAGCAAAAAATTGGCTTCATGAATGTATGACCATTCTTGATAAGAGAATTACCTGTAATGAATATATTTTAGGCACACCTGATAACGCTCTGAATCACCTACTGTTGCTTACGAAGTACTATATTTGGAAAAAAAGATCTCAAGAAGAAATTTATAGTTCTTTGTAGTATAGATCATTGATTAAACAACCGATCCTAGCGGATCAGTGTAGCCTTTCTCAACAATGTTTTAGAATGAAATGGTCGAACTTTAGTAGTAAGTTTACTCATTTGCTTTTTGCTTGAATAAACAAGATGTTAACAGTGCGCTGTTAAGTTATTTATATTTATCATTTTTTTACCGTATTGTGAATATGTGTTATGGCAAGATGTAAAGCTGTGTATTATAAACTGCAATTTATTTTGTCATATAGGTTTCAATACAATATATATTGATATAGTCTTTTAAGTTCTAAATCAGATACAATAGATACTGGTCAAAAGGTTCTTTTTTTCTTCTTTTGGATGCTGCGCCATCCAGCGTGATGTTACTGTGGCGTCTTGTACTCCGTGTCGTGTGAAAGGATGAGTGAGTTTGAATGAATGTGACGTGACGTTTAAATGTCTGTTTTCCGCGTCTTTTATTGAGTTAAAATCCAATAAAAATTCAAAAAAACAAAAGCTTTATGATGCCCGTAATTAAACAGGGGCATTTTCAGATAACATTATGAACATTGTTTTCATATTAGAAATGACATGGTCTCAGTTTTCAAATCTCGCAAAAACAAAATATCAAACTGTTGCCTACTAATACAAACGAATTGTGTTAATTTTCCAGATACGATGCCATGAGTGCACCGGAAATGCCCGAGGACAGTGCTCGGCTGCAGTTCCTCTTGTCAGCCATCGCTGCTCGCCAACCGGATGTGTTGGAAACGCCTTCTCAGCTGGCTGCAATTAAACAGGTACCCCTTCTTTAATGCATGGCTATTAAAAATATTTATATTTATTTGATTAAACTGGTTTGTCGTAACAATTAAAACTAATCAAATAGATTCAAGAAAGTCCGTGTTTTATTGATTGAGCCAAAGTTAAAGGCCTGTACCTATTTTTTAATGGCACATGTAATCTTTTCTCCATATGTATGAATTTATTTAATCCCCGATGCGACACAATGTTGATATACATGTCTAAATCGTCAATTACTAGGTTGAACGCGCCTTCTTCCAAGCCCTCCCCACCCTCGTCGCTCAGCAACGCATCGTGACGTCACTCGTCAACGTGTGCGTCAGTGACGTCAATGTCAATACAGCAGGTGCGTGCTTACACGCGCTGAAGCACGCGCGCCTCGAGGCCGAGCACGTTCGACACGAATTGACGGCAAAGGGAGAGGCGTCAGGAAAAACGGTGAAGGAGCGCAAAAAGGCTCGGTAAGCGTATTTTAAGAAAATGAAAAATAAACGGGATTTAATTAGACGACAAATTTGGAGCAAGGGCCCCTTTGCTGTGTTGGTATAGGTTTTGTGCAGAATATCATAAAGAGTGAGATGTGTAATATTCATGTTTATGGCGTCAAAGAAAATGATTATTATGAATGATTAGTACAAATAAACACATGTGTTCGATCATTCTATCACAAAAATAGATGCTGATAAAATCTCGTCAAATATTCGAAAAAAAAATTATGTTCATTTCATTGTTGTCCCAACAACTCGTTACATAAATCTCAGTGGATAATTTCATTGAAATTAACCCATACATGTTACATGCATGTTTGTAGAGTGGAAGCGGAAGGCACTCTCGACTTTGCGCGGGTCAAGGTCATTCTGGAAGCAGTGCAATCAAGGTCAAAGGTCAAGGACTCGGAGGAAATGGTCACGCTGCTATTTAGCGTGCTCAAACAGTATGTTATATTTCTTCAAATATTAAAACAAGCTTTAGTAAAAATCAATATTATGTTTTGAAACTTAATAAATATTATCAAAGAAAAGCAACTAGAAGTTGCAAAAATACAAAGCAAATAGCCTACAACAACAAAAAAGGAAACCTGGCATTTTTCCTGACATACTTCGACACTGGATATGAAGTATACGTTTATTCCTTTATCATAAAACATACATCACAATAAAATATAGAAATGTATAAAATTTATGTGTTTAATACCTACGATATACTATATTTTGTTATTTTCTCAGTTTGGTGGCGGGCAAGCACGAGGATGTCGAATACTGCAAACAACTGGTGCTCTCTTCCCTGCATAACCTCTGCTCCAAATGGACTGCCAGGCCCAACGTTCAAGGTATGTGTATTTAAATTTCATTGGAAATAGGACTGGTTCGCATTTCTCTGGTAAGCGCGTGCCACTACTTTCCTACACATGTCAACGATTGAAATCCAAGTCGAGTGTGGTTTTAAAAGAAGTATATTTTTCTCAACGTGGCCATATTTATAGAGTCTTTTATAACCCGGTAAGTTATCTTCTCGCGACAGTGCCATTGTTATCTCAATCTATGTTCGCGAACCTGATAAGACACTTTGGCCTTATTAAGTTAATGCTATAGTTACCACCTTATTGTCAGTATGACATCGCATATACAACGTATTCCTCGTTTCATACGCAGAGAGCCTGAGCGTGGAGCTGCTTGTGCAGTGCATCCGCACTTCACAGAGTCCACAGACGCAACAGCAGGCTTTGCTGGTGATGGCAGCCATTGCACATCTTTGCCCGGTAAGTTGAATACAATTTTAATTCACTAGTCTTCATATCGGTCTGGATTTAACAGTGAATATCATTAGCGTTCTCTAATTCCATCAATCATTATAGTGAGTACCTTATAGATTTTGCGAAAGTAACCACACACTTTCCCACCTTGCATTCTATAGAAACTGCTCTATGGGAAAAACAGGCGAAACACACAAAATATGCAAAAAGAAAGTTATTTAGCCTTAAACATATAATATTTCCATTATTGTAGAAGATTCTTTTAACCGCATAACTTGACTGTGTACTCGGTTTCTATTGTCTATTGACAGGAATACATCCTGCACCATGCGATGTCGATCTTCACGTTCATGGGTGACAGTTTGTTGCAACGGGATGACAGCCACACTTTCCAAGTCATCACCAATACTCTCAACACGCTTATTCCCGCCCTCGTCAAGGTAAGGAAGGGCCTTATTTGTGGAGTCATTCCTGATTGTGGTTTAAAAATGGGTTAACAGTATTAAGTCGATAACTCAAGTTTTAGAACAGAAAAGAGGAAAAAACACTCAAACCTGTTACACTTCTATTTAACAGGCGCACGGCTCCACGCCCGACCCCCAACAACTTCACTCTCTCATCACAAGCATCCTGCAAGTGTTCGTCGCGGCCCGACACCATATTCCCAAGCATCGTTGCCACGTGTTATTTCACACTTTGATGCGCACAGTTGGAGTGGATGAGTACACGTGGGTCCTAATGGTATTGATTGTGGAGAGTGCGGTGAGGAGCAAGGAGGTGCCGGCGCCCAGGGAGGTCGAGGATGATATCATGAATAAGGTATGTGTATTCGTATTAGGAGTCGTTAAATTAAGAGAAATATCATTAAGTAAGTAAGTTCCAGTTGCGCCTTGTTCAGTTGAGAGAGATGTCATGGATAAGGAAAATGAATCCGAAGCAAAAGGTATATAATACGTAGGATCAAAGGGAAAATTTAGTGTTTAAACGATACCTGTCTCACCTCGTTAGACGACGTTTGACCCTTTGTCGCGATTTATTAATACATTGCATTTATTAATGTGTTTCTAAGATAAATGAGAAAGGAGCAAACTTGATTCCTATCTCCACATTGAAAAGCATACATGTACGTGCATATTTGTATTTATGATAATGTAGCAAAAATGTTTCAAAATAAAATGTTTAAATGACGCTTCATAAAATTGATTACATTTGCTCAATAGCTGACTAACAATCTGTAAATATAATCTATTCAAGGACAAGACGGCGATGGACCTTGACCTTGACTTTGTGTGTCAAATCAGCGAGAAGCTTCCGGTGCGCAGTCAATTGTGCGCATGCGTCAGTGTGCTCCAGTTCCTGCAGAAGCTCACTACGGCAAATGACGACAGGAAAGGTGAGAGGAGTATTGTAGCTGTTTTCTATATTAATAATATGGCAATTACATTAATAAAATGAACATGGATCAGGTCTATTGTGCATTTAAAGGGCATAGCATTTTAAAATATGTAAATTGCAGCACATTGGATATACTAATAATTAAATTACAATAAATGTTAATGTTTACGGAAGCGATAACTTTGCTTTTTGATTAAAGATAGGGACATTTATAAATTAATAAATCGTATATACATGTACATGTGGTATATCATTGAATATGATAATAGAAAGATACTTTAAGTTAAGTGAACCCTGCAGCTTAGAACAATACCCCATGGTTAGGAAGAAATCATATCTTCTTATGCGTCATAGTCTTAGAGACACCAATTTAATGGAATTAACACTATCTGAAATACTTATCGCTAAACTCCTTTCCATTTAAAGTCAAAGTAAAGCTCCCAAGTCGTCAACTTCCAAATCGCTCCATACGCTCACTGTCAACACCCTGACCCCGCAACAATTTCGTCTCAGATTTCGTCCAGTTCTATAATCGTTTTGTTAACACAACCCGTTTTCCTCCATAATTAGGTCAAAGTACAAAAACCCCTAAGACCGCTTCCAACTCACTCCATCCACTGACGGTCAACACACTTACTCCGCAACAGCTTCGTCTCATCGAATTCCATGCCACGCGACTTATTGCAGAATTGCTGACGCGCGACGTCGTCGTTGAGAGGGTGAGTAAGTTACAGATGCCAGGGTGTAGCATAAGGGTCGAAACCCTCGGTAATTTCGAGGGTAAATCAAGATTACCGAGGCAGAATTCAGGTACCCTCGAAAAATTACCGAGGGAAA